>JARSSU010007853.1:0-24474 GCA_029619165.1 Eurosta solidaginis
GCCTGGAACCACTTATTATATCCAAGCCAAGTATCTTAGCCCCCTTAGGATAAACTAAAATGTCATAGAAAACGCTTGATGCCATCTCTTTCTATACAATATATGCTTTCAGAATCCATTTTAATCTAAATCGTAGCTGCTCATTTTCCAAAATGGCGATAAAAAACGTATTTTCTCGCCTCCCCCTTCAAGTTACGAAACAAGGAGCTTTTTTTATTCAGTTTGTTTGACGTTAAGGGCCGAATTTTGTATCTTCCCTTCCTTCTGGTACCACTTCATAACGAATCGCTTTATTTTTCTACTTTGAACGTATTTACTGTGCAATTTTTCAATTTAAAATTCTTTGATTTAAAAAAATGTTATTTGTTTTTTGCTATTAAATTAATTCCATTGTATTGAAACTCAATTCAAAAATAAATTGCATTTTTTCTTTTTAAAAACAAATATTTGTCATTTCACAATTTAGTTTCATTCCATCAGAACTAACAATTTCAATAAAATCATCAAATATAAAGTAAATAAATATGGGTGGTACTCCTGAGCATGAAAAAAATCGGTTGAAAGTATGTGCTCCGTGTGGTGGAAAAATAATTTTTGGTAAACAAAAATCGGCTTTTCTTGTTACAAAAAATTAGAAAATTAGATTTACCAAATATGCCGAACTACAACAGATTGCACTTCGTTACTTACACCAGAGGTTGCACCAATGTGTGCGGGTGCTATATATAGATTACAGCTAGATCAATTTTCTATCCAAATGTTATGAAAGGGAAGGTAATAGACGAGATTTAACTCAAATAGACGTTTGGAGCAAACGTGATGTTGATTCGACTTTTGAACAGTTTACGTGCAAAAAAATGTCAATAAATCGATGCGAATCTTGTTGTCAGGCGGTAGGAAGAGGAAAACGACATTCCTGCAAGACAAAAAGTAGAAGTCGGGAAAATGTTATTAAAATAGTGGAAAAACTGCCACAAAAGACACAGGAGCAAATAGCTCCAAAAATTATAAAAGAAAAACTCAACTCTTATGTGTATAAAAGGACTAATATGCCTTTACATTTAAGCACTCAAGGCAAGAAATTAAATCTGTCCCTCAAACCAGCTCCAAAAAAAGAAGTATGTTTTTCTCAAGAAAGTTTGGACAACTTAATATACAACACTGGAGTATCGTCTAATGGCACGCAAACATTTACAAATTATATAAGAAGTAGGGCAGGCAGACGGTCCATACCAGTTGGTTATCGGAAACATGTTTCTGAAAAGCTTAGTATTTTAAAAGATTTTTATAATGATACAGTTCATTTATTTGAAGTTTCAGATACAGAATCAAATCATAAAAAGGAGCTTAGACCAGTAGTTTATGCAAACGCAGAAAATTTGCTACAACATGTTTTAGAAAAAAGAAACTTCTTGAATGATTTCGTAGTCAAAGTAATGCTTGATGGAGGTCAGAAATTTTTTAAAATTAGTATTACGGTAATGCCTAAAAATTACTCACCTGAAGAAGGATATAAAAGTCTATATTCGGAAGGTGGATCAAGTGCTAAAACGGCTAAGTTGACCGGCGTTGAAAAACTGATTTAAATATGTGTGGTACCAGAAATTAAAGAAACGTACGAAAATATAAAATTACTATTTGATATAACTAATTTAAACAATATTCCTTTTAAAGTAGTCTGCGATTTTAAAGTTTTACATATTATAAATGGCCAACAAACTGCTTCGTCTATGCACCCATGTCCATACTGCTTCGTTACTTTGAACGATTTGAAAGAAAAAGAAAAAAGGAAATCAGTTAATGAAACAACTGAAAATGACCATGAAATAACCAATTCTCTTGAAGTTAGTGCCGATTTCTTACGTTTAAAAACCTTTGGAGATCTGAGGAAGGATTATAAACAGTTTAGTCTTTTCGGCAAAAAGAAGTTTGCTATGGAATATCATAGCACAATAAATCCTCCACTTTTTCAAGAAGATGACGATATATATGTCATTGACAAATGTATAATCCCGGAATTACATATACTTTAGGGATTTGTGAACCATTTGTTTTGGGATGGTCTTGTACATATCCTTGGGAAAAAGAAAGCTTTGATATGCCAGAAAAACTTGATCTGAGACATAAAGGATATCAAGGCAAAGTTTTTGAAGGAAACGCATGTCGCAAGCTTTTGAAATCCTCAGATGCTCTTCAAGATCCGGAAATTTATACTGAAAAAGTTGCCTACTTTGAGTTAGTACCTTATGTTTTAGCACTGAAGGCTATGGATAAAATAGTATCAAGCAATTTTTCTATAGGTAAAAGTGATTCGAATTTGGAAAATCAAATTCTGGAACTAAAAGAAGCTTTCGAAAGTACAGGATTGACAACAACTTTGAAAGTACACGTGTTACGAGAACACTTTTAAATTGTTTATATTTTTTAGATAATGATGGACTGGGACTATGGTCAGAACAAGCGGGAGAGTCAGTGCACAGAAAGTTTTTAAAATATTGGGATAAGTATAAAATCACTTGTGTAAAGGATCCGTCATATTCGAAACGATTAAAAAAAGCCGTAGTCGAATTTACGTCACTTCATCTTTAAATATTAATTAAATTACTTATTTAATAAACTGGATTATTTTTTTTTAGTTTCTACAAGAATTTAATATAATCAAAAAAAAATACAAAAAAATACATAAAACAAAAAAGAATACAAAAAAAATACATAAAACAAAAACAATACAAAAAAATACATAAAACAAAAAAAAATACAAAAAAACTTTAAAAAATTAAATATAAAAAAAGAGTAAACCAATATGCCAGCTAAAGTGGCACTGACTTCTAACATAAAGTACATATAGATATGTCGTAATCTTAAATTTTACATACGAATGTATTTCATTTCGAACTCGGATTCGGAAATAGCAAGAAATACTTCGTAAGCAGTCATTATAATTTTTTTTTCGGAAAATTTACAAAAGTCGAGAGGCGTTGATATATCTTTTCAGGAAAAACATTCAGAAAAAGTAAAATGGAGATTTTTGCTACCATTTTCGAAAATGAGCATCTACGATTTTGATTAAAACGGATTCTGAAAGCATATACTGTGTAGAAAGAGATGGCATTAAGCATTTTTTATGGCATTTTAGTTTGTCCTAAACTTCCTTCAGGACCACTGTGAATTAACGGACACTCTAATAACCAGACGCGGACAAAGTATTTCAAACCATTTTCATAAAAAAATTTCTCATCAACGGACAAAATTCAAAAATATCACAAGTAAGCTTTGTAAAATGTAAAGTATAGTGAGCCAAAAAATTTAATGATAGTAGGTACACGTTTATTTTGCTTTGGCAGGTTCAATATTGGCAAAACCCAAGCTACTGAAATCAATAAAAATAAAGAAAAAAGTCTTTCTAAATGGGAGCCTGGAGTTAATGTTCATCAAAAGCGAAGTTTTCTTAAAGAAGGCGGCTCTGAAAGAGACAAGATGTGTTTTAGTTGGTTCGCTAAGGCTAGAAGTCACGGTCCCATTTTGAAAGCAAAGGCAATGGAAATTGCAGGCAAACTGGGTGCACATAATTTTAATGCTTCAGATGGATGGTTAAACAAATGGCGAATAAAGAATAACGTTGCTTTCAAATGCGTATCTGGTGAGCTGCAGATGTAAGCCAGGATGGTGTCGAACAGTTTAGGACAAAACTGCCAGCTCTGTTGACCGGTTACAAGCCTCTAGACATTTACAACGCAGAAGAAAGGGGGCTTTTCTTTCGCGCCTTACCTGACAAAACCCTCGCTTTTAATCCGAAAAATGCGTAGGCGCTAAACTATCAAAGGAAAGACTCACAATTTTGTTCTGTTCTAACATGGCTGGAGATAAGGAGCTCCTTTTCGTTATAGGTAAAGCAGCCCGTCCCCGATTTTTAAGCAGTTCCAATCGCAAAACTTCCAGTGGATTGGAACTCTAATAAAAAGCATGGACGACTCGAGAAATAATGAGGGAATGGCTGCAGCAGTTCAATCGAAGAATGAAAGCCCAGAATCGAAAAATTATCTTGTGTTTAGATAACCCGGCTTCTCGTCCAAAGGAATTAAACTTAACCAACATAAAAATTATTTCTTGCCGCCAAATACAACGGCAGTTAGCTTTTCAGCAAATTAAAAATATCGAGTCACTTTGAAAATGAACATTTTAAATTAAAGCAATCACTGCTCAAGCAATCAAATATTACCCAATTTTTTCAATCAAACTAGTATTGAAATGTAAAGACTTGTACAATGTACTTAATCGATATATGGATATGTATTTATATGTAATACTAAACTATGCAAATATTCTTTAATTCCAAAAATGTCTTAAATAAACTATGTACAATACAATTTATATGTGTGGTATATATTTTGTGACAAAAACACTGCGACGGTGAGTGTCCGATTATAAGGAATTTTACTGTATGTAAATGTTTAATCGCATAACACGCATCATTTGCACGCTTCAAGTTGCGCATGATAAACATAAAACCGGCCCATTCAAAATCAAAACTTTAACTTTTATTCTCACGCCTGCCCATCCCGATTTTTTCAGTTTTTCAGTGACATGTGAGCTTTTCTGGATTTGAAGATGTGTGAAGACATTAATAAAATGTGATGTCTTTTATTTCATTTCAACATCAAATATTTTTGATTTATATAAAACTGTTGAAAATTTTCTAAATATTACCCAATCTCGCGCCTACTTTTATTTATGTAATTTCCTACTTAAAACGGTGCCTGCAGCCCCCATATTACTCATTTACTTAATTGGCGCATAGCCGTTGAAACGATTATGGCCATCCAACAACGTGCACTTTTCGCTCTGCTAACTGACGCCAAATTGGAATTTAAACCGTTTTCCCTTTCTTCTTCCAGAGGAGTATAGGCCGCCCTCTTCCTCTGCTTCCATAGAAGTGTTCCGATCAAAATATTTTCTTAGCGTCATCATCATTCGCAACATGGTCTAGCCAACACAGCCGCTGCATTCGAATTCGTTGGACTATGTTCATATCTGCGTAAAGCTCATGATTAAATCTTCTCGGTACTCGCCGTCGCCAAAGCGTTGAGGTCCGTAAATCTCTCGAAGAAATTTTCTCTCCAACACTCCCAGAGCTGCTACATCTGATGTTGTCATGGTCCATGCTTCTGCCCCATATAGCAGACGGGTGCGATAAGTAACTTGTAAAGCATGATTTTCGTTTGCCGAGAGAGGACTTTACAAGCTCTGTCTCAACTATAACGTCCTGGATCGAATAATATAGCGAGCATTTATAGTACCCGTGAAGATACGATAACAAACTTATGATATACCTAGAGGCGAAGCAGAAAAAAGGGTGTTTTGAGGGAATCTCTCTTAAGGGATAAAAGAAGTTTGCAGCGTCTCTTCATAAATAAATTTGTAACTTTCCGTGAAGCTTACCTTGTCTATTAAGCGACCAACTGAAAACAGCTAGGAAACTGAAATCTCTTTTCACCTGGTCTTTTCGATGGTCCATTTGGATTGGGTGTTCTTCCACTTACTACAGACCACCACTGGCGACATTTTAGGATTATAGCATGACCAGAAAAAAAAGCTGGTAAAATGAGAAATGTATAATAATTACGCTTTTTTCAGCGTCACCCAGCGAGTGAGCGCAGCACCAATCTATAAACCTCAAAAATAGAAAATCCATTTGATGGCACAATACTTGAAAAAAGCCGAAGCTATAGAGGGCTCCGTTAAGGCTCATCGTATTCTCCGATAAGGGGGATGATTGGGAATTATGCTCCCATGATTATCTTATACTGTTTAACCTAAGATTCTTTTCAGAAGACAGATGTGGATTCCGATCCTATAATTCTATTGCAATCTGTTGCGTCGGATAGGGCCCTCTTTGGAGTACTGTACTAACTTTACTCGCTGCAAAGCAGTTGTCACAAGCTGAGCCTTCTTCATATACAAAGATTTCTTGTGGTACAAAAATAGTTCGATAAAAACATTATTTTTCCGAAAACTATCTTGGCCCAAGGCTTTAATTTAAAGTAAACCAAATTTTATATTCAAATCTGTATTTCAGTTTGAAATCTCTTCATCTTAAAGCAGAAATATGAAATATGTTTTAGATAACAAACCTTGGTTGCAGCCTATCTATGTCCGTGTCTAGGTTGACGGCTTTATTATTCATAAATATCTTGTAGCATTATGCATGGTGCCCTCTTATGTCAATACGTTTGTAGCATTATGCATCATACACTCCTACGCCAGTGCACTTTTTATGCAGACCACACACAGACATATTGCAGTCGCATTACAATATCGACCTACATACGTTATGTTAAACCCAACACAGCGGGAGTTCAACATAACATACAATTGCCGACAGCAAGAACTGTATCCGATTACATCTAACTGGCGCATTGACCAATTTGTTAATGGCGTGATCGAACGCCAATGGCAGTTTGTCAATGTGCCTGCCAAAATATCTACACAATAACAAATTTCTAAAATTAGGTCAAATATTATGCTGACCCAAAATATATGTATCAAGAATGTAGATTCCTTTAGATTGTAAGTATTGATGTAATTATGTATGTGCAAAAATAGAACATTCTGTATAAATAGTAAGATATTTCTACAATAAAGTCAATCACTATTTAACGCTACACTTCGGCGTTCTTCATTATTTATTTTAAAGATTACAATCTTTTGTTCTCCTTAAACTCGTGCATACGCATGCATTCAATAAGAAAATATTTCTTTGTTTTTTTTTGGTTGTTCAGTGAGCTTTTGTAAAATATTGGTGAAATTCAGTAGGTAACTTTAGAAAACAAAAACGTGCTTAACAAGAAGAGGACAAGGCATTGAACCCCCCGCTACTTTCTGTTGCATACCGTCTGGTAGAGTAGGTCATTGAGAACCGTTGCAAATGTTGTTGTCGCTGTCTGTAATAAAACAACTCAGACAATACAAATGTAACAATAATAACAATGGCTAAAACACTTATTTAAACACACAAGTGCATGTATAGCTTAGGCTTTGAAAACAGTTCTTGATTTATAAGAATCCTAAATGTCAATAGCAGCAACCGAAGTATGTTGAATTAGCGAGAAAAGTGGGTAAAGTAGAAGGGAAAATTGTTAAAACAGGGTACGATGGTTATACAAATATACATATATGTATATTTATATAGAGCTGTACACCGTCAGAACTTTCAAAAAAATAAACATGTTTACATATATATTTTAGAGCGTCTTAAAAAGTTTCACCAATCAGAGCCTATATGAAGCATTCGTTAATTTGCTTATTCTTGGAGCAATAGACCGTACTTCTTTTTTCTTCAAATTGGAAGAAATATATGGGAAGGAAAATACCTATTAAAGTAATTAAAAGCGGTATATGATATTTCTAAATAGATATCTATTGCTAAGTCTAGACAAGTCATTTTCTTAAAAAATAAAATCGATTGCAAATTTGCGCCCCTTTTACGACCATATTATAGTTCTAAGTTAAAAACAATTCGAAATGTAACGATAGTAGATAGATAGTCAAGGAGCAATGCATTCTAAAAAGTTAAGTATAGGGCTATCAGCTATCAGCTTAAAAATGACACCACTACAAATGCCAAACACGAATTTAATTCATTAGACTCTGTTGACACATACACTACGAACGCTACTTGTATTTTCTGTGCTTAAGCCTCCGTTATGTGATGTGGCCTATGCAGGCCATTTCGATTTTTAAAGGGGTATATCTTTTTGTTTCGTAAATTTTTCAAAAAACGGCGCCAATATACCATACAGATCTGTTAGCTGAAGCTTCTGAAATTTTTATAACCATTTATAGCGAAGTGATTATGAAAAAAATATGTTTTACACAAAAACTTCATATGCTAGGGTAAATGGCCTTCACAGGCCACCACTGCAATTTAGGTGTAGTCATGTACCATACTTTTCGACAGTTTTACTAGATTTAGTAAAAAAAGCACGAGAACAGGCGCCAGCTATCTGCAATTATGTTAGAATTGAATTTGGTTTGCATATTTTCGTTGTGTATTGATTTCGCTTTTTACAATCATTTTTGTTTGAGTGGAGTCAAATTAATATTTATTTACAGTTGAAAATAGTGATCTGTATTATTCATAAAGTGTTTTCTCTTATGTTGTGCCGGAATAGAAATATCACTTTTAGACGAGGTAGATAGGGCTCTATGAGCTACTGTAGAAGTAGTAATCAACTATCAAGTGAGCAACTGCGCCATCACGAGGAAGTGCTGAGCAAATTTACTGCAGCAGAGGATGAGAAAGATAATCCGTATATCACCGACGACGATGATGATGAGGATTATGTTCCTGTTGATCAAAGAAGAATTACCTAAAAACGAAAACATTTATGACGTTGGATGGGATGAAGTAATCGAAAAAGAGCCTTTTGTCTCAAATCTTGCCAGTGGAGTGAATCGATTACTAGGTGAAAAATAGCAATATAACGAGTGCAAGATTGACAATATGTTTTGGAAAAAGGAACCGCTAGCACCTAGAGCACGCCATTGGAACCAGTTTACCAGTATCCGCACCAGACCAGTGGGACTTGCTCATAGATTTCTGCTGATTGCAATGTCTATTTTTCGTGACATAATGTCACCTGAAATAGTGGATATAATTGTCCGTCAGATGAACTGGAAAGTAGTAGAAGTGATCAAGGCCTGAAATAAGGCTAATCCAACATTTAAGCCAAAAGAGTGGAAGCACACTGACGAAATGAAAGAGTATACTTGGTTTGGAATGCTATTATTTTTCCGGTGTGCTCCACTGTAATGATATACAAGCAATGGGTCTATGGCATCAATTCAAAATGATGCATCGGTTTGTTCGTTTTGGAGGAGCTAACACTCGTACTGGATGTATTCTGTTGAGTAAATCTGCACCAATTGACGACATTTTGACTATGATGAATCACAATCTTCAAGAAGGGGTATATGCTTCTTATGCTTAACGCAGCAATAACAGTAGATGAGCAGCTTTTTCCTTACCGTGCGCGAACTAGGTTTACGCAGTATATTCCGTCTAAGCCGGCAAAGAAAGGAATACAAATTTTGTGGATCTGCGATTCTTCAACAAACTTCTGTTTTTTATTGTTATTACACTTATATTACAGACATAATGTTCACCTGGTCATTTTAAACAACGAAAGGATATAAAACTTTCACACAACGGACGGTTAATATCATATCAAGAAAACTAGGAGGTAAATGAACTAGGTACCGTGGCTTGATCTCGCGGGAAAATGAACGAAGAGTCTGTATATAGTTGATAGAATATAGTGCGATAATCAGAAATATGAGCAAAGGGGAGGTTTCATTGCTTTTTCAAAGTGTTTACAAAATCGAGCGATAATACTCAAACTGGAGTAAGCGTATTTTTGGTTTGCATACACAAAATAATATAAGATAAAATAAAATATAATAAAATTAAAATAAATAAAATATCGCCGCAACTTACCTTTTGTGTTTATAACAAATTTGGTATGACAATGATACCCAACATGTGTGGTACCGATGACCCTAACTTAGTTTTTAAAGTTTTATAATACATATAATTAAAGTAAGTGATGTTTTTGTTTTTACTCAAATACATGTTTGTTTATGTATGTGCCTTCTGTGTGCTTAAAACGTTTGTTGACTCTTTAACTCTATACATATATACATGTACTAGTTATTAACTTTTATTTAATATTTTTTAATAATATATAAAAAAAATTTTTGTTTGTTGTTGAAAATAGATTCCGCCCTTGAAAATGCTAGGATGACTAGCGAAACGTCGGGCTGTAACAGTGAATAAACTTGTTTTATTTGCACTGACAACGCAATAGGTCGAGTAGCCTTGCATAATATTATAAATCTTAAAAAAATTTACCGGAAAAACCTAAGGTAAAATAAACCAAATTAAATCAAATGAAGTAATTAATTATTATATTAATTTGTTGTCTTCAACACCAAGTTTGTTATCGTTTTCTATGTATAATAATTTAATATAATATAACATGTAAAATATACATTTTACAAAAATAACAAACTTGGTCTTGACGACAACAAATTAATATAATAATTAATTATTTACAGACCAATAAAACCAAACATAACTTTAAATGAAATAAAATAAAATGAAAAATTTTATAAAATAATATAACAAATTAAAAGGAAATAAAATAAAATAACACAAATGAAATTACGAAAATAAAATAAAATAAAAAAATTAATTCAATAAATTAAATATGAGTAAAAAAAAGAAAATAAAATAATAAAAAATAACATAAAAATTGTATAAAATAAAATTCATAATAAAATAAAATTATATTAAATTAAATTAAATTAATTTAAATAATACGAAACAAAAAAAGTTGATAAAGAGAAAATATAAAAAAAGTAAAGTGAAAATAAAATAAAAAACAAAATAAAATAAACTAAAATAAAATAACATAAAATAAAATAAAGTTAAATAAAATAAAATAAGATCACTTACAAATTTTCATCAATATCCTCTAACGGGAGTCCGAGAAAACGTGCGATTTCAATAGGATTGGTTCAAAGAAATAAGATGTTAGAGGCTTTCGTTGCATATTGCAATTCAAAAGGAGGCTGGTGTCATGTGTGGGCTAGTTATAAGCGGTACATAAATTAAGTATGTCGGAGTTGATACTTGATAAGTATGAGTTTAAACTGTTGCAGTATCCGGATTGAGCTAGATAGACGCACGTCTCCTTGGGGAAGTTGATTTCCTTAGCTACTGTATATGTCTTTGAGAACGGGTTACACTATGCAATTCTTGGCATGGTAATTGAACGAATTTTTTTTTGATGTCTCTGAGGGCGATTTTGTGCAACTTTTCTTCATACGGCTGTCTTGTTTGGTGACGAGTTTCGTAAACGTTAAGTTTCTGTGGATTCGAGGCCTCAATTAGATGTCTGTTGGGATACCCAGGTTTCTGGGTATTCAACAGAAATTGTTTGCTTAGAATTTTATTTCTCTTCTTTATGGGTAGTATTCTGCCCTCACTGCGTAGATGATATTCTGGAGACATAAGAATATATCCCGTGAAAATTCTGGCTGCGGTGTTTTGACAAGCCTGCAGTTCCCTCCAGTGTGTTACTTTAAGTCTCAGCGACCACTACCTTCTAGAATTTTATTTCAAATTGGGGAATATATGATGAACTTTGTTTTGTACGCTATGCTCTAATATGCATAAATACAGTACATACATTTATCTAGTTTTGTAGCCTGTGAGTAGAAAAATGTTTGTGCGCATACCTATTTATATATGGGAGCGTATGAATTTTCGCATAAAGAATATAAGGGAATTTTTTGTTTGTTAAGTACCTGCTCCTACAAATATACATATAAGTAGTTACAAGACAACATGCTGGTAGAGCAAATGAAGCATGAAAATCGATTTTGTTATATATAAATATATTTATTTTTATGGATATATCCCTGTGGCGAAATTGGCGCAAGCAGTTTTATTGCGAAGCGAATTCAATAAGGAAACGTGCTTCTAACAAACAATGAATATGCAAGAACAAGTAAAAGTAATGAGCTTTATTTTTGATTTTTTTATATCACAAAAGCAACTTTTGCAAATTTATTCATAAGAGGACGTGGAAATCGTTCTATTTTAAAATTTTATTAAAATGCTTAATTTAATTTGAGCTGAGTTCGTGGAATGATTTAAGCTTGTATGTATGAGATATTTTTTGATACTGTTCATAAATTTATTTTATTTAATAAATTTTTATTGGTATATGACAAAAATAGCATTTTAAAGTTTAGAGCTCTATTCTGTTCATGTTACGGTTCGTATTGAAAGTTTTCATTCAAACTTTAAATCAAAATAGCCCTGAAGTCGTAAGTCTGAATAACGACATATGTGATCTAGAGACTTCACGTATTAGTTGGATTTATAATTTATCATAATTTGTATAAAGAGTCTCGCAATTTCATATTTATAAATTGAGTGAAGAACGGATTTCGATACGAATCGTAACACACAATACGGGCCCAGTTTCTGGGAGAAGGGAAAATAAAAAATTGATTTGTAGCGAACGGATGCAGTGGAGATTTCTTTTAATTCGCAAACTAAAATCGTTTGAGTCTTTTACAGCATAATGGGCAGAATGTCATCTACCCATTGGCAATTGTTTGGCGAAATAATAGTTATTGCGCACAAAATTTCACGGTCTAACCAAAATTTTCCTTTTAATATGTCAGTTGCTTCCTGCTGGGCCCTATCTGATATTTGCGCTGCCTTTCCAGAGTTATCCACAATGCTACGATTTAAATGGATGTCTAGAACTTCTGCCCTAATCCTGCCCATATTCATATGTGCGTTTGAAAAGGGTGTTCGATATAGGCCTGATCAAAATCGGTTGACGACCCCACCCACTTTTTTTGAAAAAAGTCACATGAAGGTTTAAGCTTAATTAAATTTGCAAAACAATTATAGAAAGTTACTGCATTATCAGTAGTTGTTTTTGTTGTAGCGATAAAGACACTCCCCGAAAGCCTTGGGAAGTGTTATCGATGTTGATGGTCCTTTTCCGCATGCAGATCTGGTACGTTGCAGTAACAAGTACAATTAGGTACTGGGCCGACCATCTCGGAAACGATTTGGTTAGATTACATTAAGTTGAACTGGCCGTTCCATGAGGACCTAGCATGGACTGAGTGAGTTCGTTGAGTTACCAGAAATTTGTTTTAAATGACCAGACTGAAGAAAACCTTATCAAAAACCGGACCTTTATTATAAAACAACTCCGTCCTCTTGGCAAATACTAGAAGCTTCTTAGGACTTAAGCCAATTTCTGCTTCTATATCTGACAGCTGTACCACTCTTAATAGCTGGAGTCTTAGCCTGGCAAGCACAGGGCATGAGCACAGAACTTGCTCGATCGTTTCCTCCTGCAGCCCGCACTTTCCACATCTGCTATCACTAACCAAGCCTAATATAAAGGCATGTGACGCCAGAAGGTAGTGTCCAGTCAGAATACCCGTCATGAGCCTACAGTCCTCTCTTTTTAATGATAGATGTAACTTTGTTAGTCTAAGGTTTTAAGACCTACACATAATCTTCGACACTTTACAGCCCCGCGCTTGCACACACGCCTATCGTGCTTGGTCGATCATGTGCACCTCTCGCCTTCGCTTGATCTTGCCCAGTCTAAATGGGACGTCTATGGAGCAAGCTTCAAGGGATGCGCCCTTTTGAGCTAGTTCATATGATTTTTCTTTCCCATCTATTCCCATATGCCCTGGGACCCAACATAGATGTATGCTTCTCCCTGTCCCGATTATCTCCAGGGCAACCCCTTGTTAAGGTTGCGCTACACAGCCCCTCTAGTCAATTTGGTATTTTAGTTGCCTCTTACGACAGGAATACTTGCCGTGGATATATTCTAAACCCCTAACCCGCTGGGGTGGTGTTTTGGTAGTGTAAGGTATGAAAGTTTTAAAAAAATTTTAAATAGTTTTGTTCAACCTTAAATTTCATATACTGAACAAAAATTAAACAGTTCTAACGATCTTTGTAAAACACATTATTTTATGATGGAAACTATTTTATACCTTCGTGCGGAAGACGATACTTCTGTATGTACAAGTTGTAGATTTAAGCTTTCATGTTATTTAATTTTCGGAAAATTCCTCTTTTAAATGTATTCTTACTATGTATATGACGGCCGCCATGGTGTAGTGGTAGCGTGCTCGCTACACCAAAGTTTACTGTGTTCAAGCCTCGGACAAAGCAACGACAAAAATTTAGAAACAAGTGTTTTCAATTCGAAAAAATTCTGTTTAATCGAGGTCGCCACTTGCCAGTGATTGAGCAAATATGCCGAGTATATTTCTGCCATGAAAAGCTTCTCAGTGAAATCTCATCTGTCTTGCAGATGCCGTTGAAATCGGCTTAAAACATGTAGAAAAAATAAAAGGAGTACGACGCAAATTGGAAGAAAGCTCGGCCTAATATCTCTTTGGAGGTTATCTCACCTTAAATTTGTTATTTTACAAATTTGGACACATACAGCTGGGTATATGTTCGGTTCCGCCGGTACTAGGCTTCCACACCTCTTGCAAAGACTGCAATATTGTCTTAGTTTCCAAGAACTTTGCTATAACCTTTCATATGTTGTTACAATATTATACTAATGCAGCTTTTCCTTTTGTTTATTTTCTTTCAGCTAAAATGCCAGAAATCAACCATATTAAAACGAAATTTTGCTGAAAATCAGTTATTAGAAAATTTGCGTGTACATGATTATATAAAAAATATTTCATGCTAATTAATGTGCTACTATAAAATATGAATGATACAGAATGATAGTAATTAAAAACGAAGAACACCAATACTTACGTAGCAAAAAGTATACCATTTCTGCATAAAAAAATATCCACAAATCATAAAAACCTCACAATTTCAATAATAAAATTGTTACAATGCGCTAATTCGTAAGAAAATATTTGTGAAAATTCACAGTTACCCAGAAACAAGCAATTCTCCTTTATTGCAAGATCACCAAGGTTGTAGTAACATAAATTTTCTGCAATCTGCACAAGCAAATGTGGAGCAAGAAAGTCGTAAAACAACAAAACAAATAAGTGGAATCAGTGAATCAATTGTGAGGTATTAAACTCGACTTACGGTATTTATTACGCATGTGCCAGCGCTGGCTACAATCAATTCAGAAACGTATATTTGTAGATTTTTCCTTTGAAACGTGTTAACGTCTTGTACGTTTCCTTGTCGTGTTTATCGCGCGCGTTAACGCGTTTCGCGTTTCGTTATAAAAAAGTTATAAAAATACGGAGAAATCGTTTGTTTCTACTACAAAAACTCGCGTACTATCATTTCACAAGGTGTTTGCTATGCTATATTTGATTTTGTTACAATCAAATTAAATTCATTATGTACATACAATTGGCAAAAAATACCCGCAGGTGTAATAAATTATAATTATATGCAGATATATTAGCATACATTGATAAAAGTGTCAGATAAGAGCCTGTGACGCGATTTTACTCAGCAATTTAAGGAAAGCAATCAAAATCTTTACAAAATGGTAAGTTATTGTGATTTAAGTATAAAAGCGCGCCGAGAAAAGGATGCGGTAGAGAATGCAAGTGTTCCCATTTTTGAGGGGTTTCCAGCGCTATTAACAGCTGATCTAACTCAATTGTCAATCTCCCTTCCCGTTGTGAATACGAGTTCATTTAGCCGGCAGGCTCTATCAAGCTCAAGCTACTCAAGAAGTAGGGTGTTTAATAACCTTGAATGTTCGGTCGGGCTAGTATCTAATTCTGTAATTTTCCCGAACGCAATTAATATCTGGCAAAGACCATCAACATCGATAAAACTTCCAAAGGCCTTCAGGTAGTCTCTACAGGAAGAAGGAGAGAAGAGGAGGCGACCATGGAGAGCTTGCCCTTCCCTTTTCAGATCATCTGTTAACTTAGAAACAATGCCAATGATCTCTCTGTTAATTTCAAAAGCTTTTCTGATCAGCCGTATTGAAACACAGACCCCTTTAGTCAATTTGGTATTTTAGTCGCCTTTTACGACAGGAATACCTGCCGTGGATATATTCTAAGCTCCTAACCGCTGGGGTGGTGTTTTGGTAGTGTAAGGTATGAAGTTTCAAACAAATTTTAAATAGTTTTGTTCCAACCCTTAGTGACATACATTGAACAAAAGCGTGGACTAGAAACGCATTAAACACTTTTTATGAGTCACTGGGTGATTCTTGTTTGGTAGATGATGTGAACCACTCTCCTCCTCACAACAACAACCAAAACGGGATGGGGGGGGGGGGGGGGGAACAAAAAACACTGGAGGAGGAGGAAAAGAGGAGATGGTTTCACGATCATCTACAGCAAACAGAATCACGATTTAACATACCATGACTCATTAAAAGTGTTTTATTATATAATTGCGTTTTCTAGTCCCACCGCTTTTTGTTCCAATTTATGTCACTTAAGGGTTGGAAGCAAAACTATTTAAAATTTGTGTGAAACTATTCATACACTTACACTACCAAAAACACCACCCCAGTTGGGTACGGAGCTTAGTAATATATCCACTGGCAGGTATTTCTTCCCGTAAGAGGCGTACTAAAATACCAAATTGACTAAAGTTTCTGTGTTTCCAATACGCTGATCAAAGAAGCTGTATTTTTAAAATTAACAGAGAGATCATTTAGGGATTGTTTCTAAGTTTATCAGATGCTCTGATAAAGGGAAGGCAAGCTCTACCATGGTCGCCTCCTCCTTCCTCCCTCTAGTCCTTCTTCCTTCTTCCTTAGAGAGCTACCCGAATAAAGGCCTTTTGAAGTTTATCGATTGTTGATGGTCCCTTTGCCAGATATTAATTGCGTTTCGGGAAAATTACCGAATTTAAGATACTATCCCGAAAAAAAAAAAAAAAAAAAAAGAACATTCAAGTTTATTTACTCCCTACTTCTCTTAGTAGCGTGGAGCTTGATAGGCCTGCGCGCGGCTAAATGAACTTGATTCACAACGGAAGGGGATAATTGACAATTGGGTTAGATCAGCTGTTCATATAGCGCGGAATCCCTCCTTCAAAAGGGTTGCCGCCCTACAGAACCCTTTGATTCTCCCCTACTCGCCCTCACCTTCACTTGTTCTGTTTGCGCTTTTTAATACTTAAATCACTAATACACTTCACCATTTTGTAAAGATTTTTAATTGCCTTTCCTTAAATTGCTGAGTTAAACTCGCTCCACATACTCTTATCTGAAACACTTTTTATCAATGTATTCTAATATATCTGCAGTATAATAATATATCGTTGATTCTATTACACCTGCGGGTATTTTTTTCCGTTCATTCAATTTGTATGTACATAAACTGAGATTTAATTTGATTGCTACACAAAAATCAAATATACAAGCAAACAACTTGTGAAATTATTAGTTACTGCCGAGGTTTTCTGTAGTAAAAACAAACGTTTCTCTCCGTATTTTCTATACTTTTTTATAACGAAACGGAAAAACCCTCGAACGCTCCTGCTTCCCTGGGGTCTTTTTGTTCGCGTTAACCCTGCGTACATTTTACGGGATTAAGCACGTCCAATTTTGGAGAACTTATCATGAATAGTACAACAACGTGTTCTGAATTGCACATTAGTAGGTGGCAGGTTTTCTCCCGTTGGCACATGCGTTAATACATACCGTAATCGAGTTTAATACCTCACAAATGATTCACTATGATTCCCACGTTATTTTTGTTTTGGTTCGTTTTACGCTCCTTCTGCTTTACATCCATACGACTTCTTCGCTCCACATTTGCTTCGTGCAGACGATTGCGAAAATTTAATGTTACTAGACGCAACCTTGGTGGTATCCTTGCATAAAGTAGAGTATGTAGTGCTTGTTTTCCTGTTAACTGTGTGAATATTTTCATCATCATTGGCAAATATTTTCCTTATACGAATTAGCGCATTTTAACAATTTTATTATGAAATTGTGAGGATTTTTATGATTGTGTGGATATTTTTTCATGCAGAAATTTGGTACTCTACTTTTTGTGCTACGTAAGTCGTTTGTTTGTTTTTTCGTATTTCTTAAATTACTATCATTACCTGTATCATTCATTATTTTTTATTCAGCTTACATTAATTACATGAATATTTCTTTACTGATAATCATAGCAACAGCGCAAATTTTCTAAATAGCACTGTTATTGTGGTTCCTTCAGTGTACAGAAATGTGTCGTTTTTATTAATATGTAATTATTTATGGTTGGACCTCATTCTGGCCATTTCCTTATACTAGACTGAACAAGAACAATAAACAAAAGGAAAGGCTGATCATATCAGTATTAATATTGTGACTACAACTATACTTAAGAGAAGTTATATCAAAGTTCATTGCCCTTTTTTTTTGGAAACTGATAGGACTAATAGTTGCATGTTCTCTTGCAACGAAGGTAGTGTCGTAAACGAGGTAGGGGTTAAGTAGCCGTGGGTCATGGTCCACACTAGCGTTCTGTGATATATATAGACCCGATCAGGTATAATTGTTGCTTCCAAATTTGTGAAAATAACAAATTTAAGGTGAGATAAACCTCCGCAAATAGAAGATTTTTTCGTCGATCCGAGCTTTTCTTGATGTCATATTCTTGGTCAAACCAATTTTGCGCTCAGAATACTGGAAGTCTCACGCCTTTTCTATTACTTCAATTACTGTAACATCATAACTTGTGATTTCATAACGTGATCCCGATTTCAAACCGGGCACCATCTACAAGACAGAATGAATTTCAATGAGAAGCTTTTCATGGCAGAAATATACTCGACATATTTGCTCAATCACTGGCAAGTGGCGGACCTCGATTAACAGAATGTTTTCGAATTGAAAACCACGATTTCTTGTTATCCCTAAATTTTTGGTCGTTGCTTTGTCCGAGGCTTGAACACCACAGTAAATTTGGACTCGTACGAATTCACATAAACCGCTACCACTAGCACCATTTGGCGGTGTCACCCATTGATCCATACTTACACATAAAAGAAATTTACCATCTAAAGAGGGAATTTTCCGAAAATTAATAACATGACCAGCTTAATATCTACCACTTGTGACATACAAGAAGTATCGTCTTCTCGCGGACGAGTGAGTGTAATAAATAGTTGTCCAATTATACAATACAATATAACTGTGTTTGCACTGTTAAAGTATAATCGTTCGAGATATTGTTTAAAATTTTTGTGTCAGAAATCCTATTGCGTAGGAATTTAAAGGTTGCACTCCGGAAGGTAACAATAGAACTTATTTAACAAATTTTTCTTTCAAACTTCTGCTAGATACCCAAATCTAGTATCCGAAATCATAAGCCGAAAAGAACAGATGCCACCACCCCCCACGCGGGTTAATGGGGCTTAGCATCATGATCTATCCGAGTAACGCAGGTCTGATTCGTCTGTCGTAAAGAGGTGACTAACAATACCAAAATTGACCTAAAGGGGCCTGTGACGCCGCAACCATAAGAGTTGGTTTGTCCTGGAGATATCTTGGCACAGAGAGAAGCATACATCTATAATGTTCCCAGCGATGCATATGGGAACGGTATGGGAATGAGAGCCCGCGTATGGAACAGCTCAAAAGGGCGTATCCCTTAAGCTTCGCTCCTGATATAGGTAGAGATCCGAGATAGACGGGCTGAGATTTAAGCTGATGAAAGTTTACCTGGTCCGAAGAGTTCTGCGTCCAGTACAGATCGACCAGCACTAGAATATCGTCGTGGGACTGCCAGAATGCGGGGCACGGGGGGGGGGGGGGGACAGTTCATGATAACGAGTCCTTGAGGCAGAGTTAATATATTATGTCTGTAGGTATTAAAACCTTTAGCACTAGCAATTAGTTACTCATTGCATCCTCAGATTCATTAAAAAAGAAGAGGACTGTATAAACTCATGACGGGTATTCTGACTCGACACTACGTGCATACCTGCTCGCCTTCTAGCGTCAACATTGGCCTTTATATTTGCTTGGTCAGTGATAGCAGATGTGGGAAGTGGCGGGCTGGAGGGACTGGATAACGATCGAGCACGTTTCTCTGTGCTTCCGTAGCCTCTGTTCGGCGTTTATATGCCACGGCCACCCAGCGATTGTTGCTGAAGACCTACTTTAGGTCACCACCGGCATCATTGCAAGTGCCTCGCTATCGGAGTTGAGGATAGGCTTGGCTCTAGATGCATGCATAGAACACCAGATAAATTCAGTTTGGGCTTAAATATCGTGTTCTCTCTTATGGCTAAGCGCTTCTTTAGTATTTGCCAACCGTAAGGACGCGAGTTATTCGTTTACATATTAAATCCTGTGGTAAAACACATACAAACTCATTAAGTCTATGTTAAGATCACCATAGGACAAGACCGATCCATGGGCTCCTTTTTCACATACTTCTGATTTCTCGCACCGTATCACCTATCAAATCAACCCTTCAGGGAATCGTACTGTGTATAGTGATTCCGCTGCTTGCGCTTCCCCACCAACTTTCAATGCAACGAACTCGTTACGCGAGAGATGTGTGTCAGGGCTGTAACGTAACGGCACGGATCTGCCAATGCGGAAGAAGGACGATCCAAAAACTATCGATATAATCTTCTCTCCCAGCATGGCTTCAGGGGAGTGTCTCTATACAGCTATGTGCACACGCAAACTAACAACACTACTGATAATCATGTTACCTTATGCTGCATAATTGTCTGTTTTTGCCAAATTTTCAATTGAAAGCTATTGTAGCTTAAGTGGAGACACCAATCCTTTAGTGTAACTTTTATTTTGGAACATGTCCAACACGAAAAGTGGGTTGGTCAGGTCAGTCAGATCGGTGTTTTCGACTTTTTGGTATTGAGACTGCGTATATGCAAGGCCATATCGAACAACTGCTAACCCTTTTCGAAATACGCAATATGAACCATCGAGGGTCTATTAGCTTTGGGCAAGAAGTCCCAGCAGATCATTGCATTTAAACTATCGTGACCATTGCGGATAACTCTGGAACAGGCCAGCGCAAACTGATCATGATAGGCCCAGCAGACGAAGTGCGACTACTGAATATTAAAAGGAAAAGTTTGGTTCCTTGACCTCCGCTGTGAAATTTTTCGATGCGCAATAACTATTTATTCGTGTCCTCGCGTTCGTCGTCAAACACTTGCCAAGGGGTAGTGACATTCCTTCTGCCCATTGATCAACTGTAAAAGACTCAAACGATTTTAGTTTATGAATTAAAAGAAATCTTCACAGCATGCATCCCGTTCACGCATCGGCGGTAGGGCAAAATCAATTTTTGTATTTTCCCCTTCCTCGCCAGAAAACTGTGCCCTTTTTCGTATTGTGGTTACAACATTCGTATCGAAATCCATTCTTAAAACCACTGTAAAAGTTTTGTATCATTTTATAAATATGTCAAATTTGAAGGACTCTTTATACAGAGATTACTGATAAATTGTGCTCGAATCCAACTAATACCGAAGTCTCCTATACTTCTGCAATATGAGGTCATAATTATTTCAGACGTTTCACGTTTACGACTCTTCAGGGGCTATTTTGATTTGAAAGTTTTGAATGACACTTTCCATAGCGAACGTAACATGACTAGCAACAGTTAGTCTCTAAACTTAAAAATGCTATTTCTGTCAGAGGACCAATAAAAATTTTCTTCATATAAAATAATACATAATTCATAACAAGACAAGCTTAATCAATCCCAACAACGCAGCTCAAATTTAAATTAACATTTTAATAAAATTTTAAAATAGAACGATTTTCCACAGTCCGCTTTATGTAATAAATTTGCAAAGTTGCTTTTTGTGGAATAAAAAAATCAACAATAAAGCTTATTACTTTAACTATTGTTCTTGACCAGTTGAGGGCATAGAATCTGCGTGATATCTGTGCTGAAATTTGGCGCCGCATTTCGGATATTCGTGCCATATCTCATGTGTGTCTGTTCAAGAATCGTTAGCGCACTGGTTATTGCTTCGCATTATGTGGCAATATTTTCCTGCTAATACTACGTGTGCCAATCACTGTAGAATCTGCCTGCGCCCAAATCTCTCGTCCAGGCATTGCACGGGATATTATCATGTTCTTACAACTGTTAATCTAACTATATTTTATATACAACAACAATCCGTGGAAGTATGTTTACACTGTCGTCATATTGAGCAGGCTTCATATTGCTCTACCAGCATGTTTGGTACTTATGTAGACAAACTACTTCGCAATTGTATGTTTTGTCAGGATTCAGGTCCATTAACAATCAAAAAATACCCTTCAAATATCATTTTCTTTATTGCGTAAATTCATCAGAATGCTCCCATATATAAATAGGTATGCGCACGAGGCTACAGAACTAGATAAATAATGTAAAGTTTTTTTCTCAAAGATGTATTTATGCATTTACGCATCGCGTACAAAAAAAGGTTCATCATATATTCCCAATTTGAAATAATTCTAAGAAGGAGTGGTCCCTGAGACTTAAAGTAACACCACTGGAGGGGAACTGAAAACAGGCCATTGTCAAAACACCGCAAGCCAGAATTTTCACGGGATCTCTGCTTATGTCTCGCAGAAATATCATCTACGCAGTGAGGGCAGAAATAGCTACCCTCTGGATAACTAAAGAAGAGAAATAAAATTCTAAACAGAGTAACACCATTTCTGGTGATACCCAGAAACAGAAAGACATCTAATTGGAGCGCCTTCGAATCTCCCGAGAAACTTAACGTTTAACTTCGAGTGAAACTTCGTCGCACCCAATAAGCGACAGCCATATAAGAAAAGTTGCACAATCAATCGCCCTATAGACATCTAAAAAAATTCGTTCAATACCTGGCCAAGAATTGCATAGTGAAACCCATATCTCACAGGAAAGACATATACAGTAAACTTTCGCAGCTAAGGAAAGCAACTTCCCCAGGAGAACGTGCGTTCCATCTAGCTAATATGGATAGCTGCACTCAGTCCAGGTTTAAAACTCATACTTATCAAGTATCAGCGAACATCCGACATACTTTAATTGATGTACCCAGCTTATAACCTAGCCCACACATGAAACAACACCCAAGCCGCCTTTTGAATTGCAATATGCCTTACGAACGCCTCTAGAGACATCTTATTTCTTCTGAACCAATCCTATTGAAATCGCACGTTTTCCTTCGGACTTCGAACCCGTTGAGGATTATTATGAAAGTTGGTGAGTGATCTATTTTTATTTTATATTTCACTTTATTTTATTTTTAATTATTTTTATTTTACAATTTTGTTTTTTGTATCTTCCTTTTGTATTTTTTTTTTTAATTTCACTTCTCTTTTACATAGCTTTAAATTTTTCCTCTTTATCAACGTTTTTTTTTTGTTCTTCGTAGTATTTGAATTAATTTAATTTATTGTATAGCTTTTATTTTATTATGATTTTATTTATTTTAATTTTTAATGTTATTTTTTAATTATTTTTATTTTCTTTTTTTTTTTACTCATATTTAATTTATTGAAATTCAGAATTTTTTTAATTTTTTATTTATTTTCGGTAATTTGCCATTTGTGTTATTTTATTTTCATTCTGCCTTTTAATTTATTGATAGTTATTATATTTTATTTTCTAGAAATTTTCATTATTATTTTGATTTACATTTATAAAGTTATGTTTTGTTTTTATTGGTCTGTAAATAATTAATTATTATATTACAATTTTTTGTCGTCAAGAGGCCAAGTTTTGTTATTTTTTGTAAAATGTATATTTTACATGTTATATTCATAGTGTTACTAATTACTTGTACATTTAGAAAAGATAACAAACTTGGTGTTTGAATGACAACAACATTAATATAATAATTAATTATCCTTCCACATCAATCATCCTTCTGCTATTTAATTTGGTTTAATTCCATTACCGTTCCAGGTTCTTTCGGGTAAATTTTTTTTAAGATTTATCATATTAATGGTATACAGTGCTCACTCGAACTATTTGTTGTTGTCAGTGCCTGCAATAAAACAAGTTCTAATTTCCGAAGTGTCTGCTAGTCTTAACAGCCCCGACGTTTCGCTATTCTCCTGGCATTTTCAAGTGTCGTAATTCTATTTTCAACAACAAACAAAAATTTTTTTTTAATATTATTAAACCATATTACATAAAAATTACAAACTAGTACATGTGTTATATGTATGAGGGTTAAAGTGTCAACAAATGTTTTAAGCACACAGAAGGCACATCCATAACCAAACATGTATTTGAATACAAAACAAAACATCACTTAATTTAATATATGTAGTATAAACTTTAAAAAAACTAAGTTAGGGTCATCGGTACCGCACACGCTTAGTATTTGGTGCAATATCATTGTCATACGATTTGTTAATAAAACACAGTCCACGGCTACTCCAAAACTACCTAAAGTTTATGTGCGGTCCGATATTTTATGTTTATTTTAATTTATTTAGTTCTTTTCTTTTTTAGTCTGTATATTAATCTTTTGTGTATCAAGCAATACTCAAAAGACTATGCTTCTATACTTCAGTTTGAGTATTATCGCGTACAGACTTTTGTGCACAATGACTCCTACTGTTGTCCTCGACAAAAAAAAGCAAAAAAAATGACACCTCCCCCTTTGCTCATATTTCTGATTATCGCACTATATTCTATCAACTATATAACATACTCTTTCGTTCATTTTCCCGCGAGATCAAGCCACGGTAAACCTATTCATTTACCTCCGTATTTTTCCTTTGATATGAAATTAGCCGTTCCGTTGTGTGAAAGTTTTTATCCTTTCCGTTGTTTAAAATGAACCAGTCGGATGATACATTATGTCTGTAATATATGTGTACTATACATAAAAAAACCAGAAGTTTGTTGTGAAGAATCGCAGACTCCCCACAAATTTTTCATATTTTTCCCTGTTCATTC
>JARSSU010007854.1:0-30874 GCA_029619165.1 Eurosta solidaginis
AAAAAAACTTGGTTCTAAATTTTGATATTGCTTTGCTCGGGGCGTGAACCCAGCATCTTCAGTGTGGTAGGCGGAGCACGCTACCATCACACTACGGTGGCCACCTGTGCCTTTACGAATTCCGTTGCATATCAGTTTTCCAGCCATGGACTCCAACTCCATTCACATTAATTGCAGCTGGCTTGTAGTGATGGCGAAACGATTACGGTCCTTTATATCACTTTCACCTCAACACATATTTATTATGTTCGAATGTGTAAATGTGTAAGAGTAAGTCGTTTTTTATTTGCGATTTTGATGATTGCAATTTATTAATTCAATCAATCCTTGTAATTGGCAACTCTTACACAAGAGGGACTATGGGGTTTTTAAGAGAAATAAATGTAATTAAAATTTGTCTGGCTTAAAGAGGCGCGGTAGTACTTGTTTTTCATTTGCATAATTGAGAGTCCCTGCGGTAACTTTAACTATAAAACATTTATTTTCGCATTATTTGCATAAAGTTTAAATAGCAGGGTTATTATACGGCGGTTTCCGTGGTGTGGTTGTAGCGTGCTCTCTGCCTACCATACCGATTATCATGGGTTCAACTCCTGGGCAAAATAATATTAAAAATTTAGAAACAAGTTTTTTCAAGCTAAGTTTTACAAAGCGGGGGTCACCCCCTGGCAGTGATTTGGCAAACACTCCGAGTGTATTTCCGCCATGACAAGCTTCTCAGTGAAACTTATCTGCCTTGCAGACGCCGTTCGGAGTCAGCGTCAAACATGTCCCGTCTGGTCAAATTTTTAAGGAAAATACAAAAGGAGCACGAGCAATTCGGAAGGGAAGCTCGGCTTAAAATCTCTTCAAAGATTATCGCCCCTTATATTTTTTATTAGTGTCTAAAATATGATTAATAATTTAATTTAGTTATAGTTTTGTAAATTTTATGAATAAAATATCGTTTTAGCGATAAATGTAAGTAATAGAAGCGTGTATGCTAGTAAATGCAAAATAACTTTTGTTGATTGGAATGGTTTTTTGTGTACCCAGTGATTTTGGATGACCTTTGGGAGAAAAATAAAAAAATAAAAATCCCATTCTTTGAATTTATGAGCTATCGGAATAGTGTTGGGAAGTATACCCCAATCATGTTCAAAAATAAATTCGGAAGTGCAAGCTCGTCACCGTTAAAGTTGATAAATGACCACCGTACCCGTCAAAGTAACTCCATACTTTGTGCCCGATGTATCCTACCCATAACAGCATCTACATATCTATTGATTGATTGATGATTTATTAATTTAGTATGATTGGATTACTAGTAATTACATTGATATTATTACAAAAATTGGATATGCTATTTCTCTTACAAATCTATACATTTTCTCTTGAATGATTTAATATTTTGCTCTTGTTTGATGTCTTCGCTAATGTATTGAATATTTTAACCCTTTATGAAATATATTATTTTGCGATGATGTTTTGCAATACTTCTGTAATCTTATGTCTTTAACGTTTCTCAGCATATGGTTGCACTTCTCCAACATAGAGGACCTTCTCTGCTATGTAGTCTGGGATTTTTCCGATAGTAGTCTGGTATCAAACATAATTGTATTCAGCTCTAGTATCTGCCGCACATTCAACCATTTCAGTGTATCAGCATCAGGTGTACGGATGTATATCTACCACATTTTAATATTATTCGCATAGCTCTATTCTGTAGCTTTTGCATTCTATCAATTGCGAGTTATTACAACACGAATACGTATATTGAACAATACTCAAAATGTGTTTTAAGTATGTGTTATAAATTTTATTGTATTTAGCACAGATAAGTTCTTTCTATTCTTCTCAGGAAACCAAGCTTTTTTCCTAGTTTTTTTGCACGCATATATATAATGCCCTTCACGCAAATTTTTCCATTCCTTCTTTGGACGCACCGTTTAGCTTATTTGGATGAAATATACACCAGTTTGTCGGAAAAAGAGTTCCTCAGTGCATAGGGGGCAACTTTGGTGTATAGGGGGCGTGACATCTACCAACATATGAAAACTCAATTATCTCTGGGGTAGTAATACCAGGACAATGATACTTGGCAAGCAGATACCCAACATCGATATTATATAATCAGTTAAAAAGTGGCAAGAATTGGAAAGGAGTGTGTGGTACCTCCAATATAAATATTTCTTTCCATATTACACATCTTGAACAGATTAAGTCACATTCCATAAACTTAGCATAGCTAATATTGTTAAAGTCATATTTTAATGAGAATTGGAGTTCAGTACTCAGCTCCCGAGAAGCTAGCTGATGGCGAAGTGAAATTCAGAAATTGTCCTAGTAATCATCGAAGTTTGTAAACATTTGAATTTTCTCTTATATCAATACCAAAACAACTGTATTAAGCATATGAGAATTAGAATGAACTATCGTCCAATTATAAGGTCGCCCTCAATATTTATTATGTTATTTCGGCACTGGGTTTCAAGAATGAATAAATCAGAGAGTGGCTAAGAAACAGAGGCACGGAGCCCAGAACTAGAGATATACACCGCCGATAACGCCGCGCCGCCGATGTTAAAAAATCGGCACGGCGGCGGCGGCGTCCGCGCGATACTATATTTTTTACTCGTTAAGACTGTTGTGGGCCATTTATTGTTCATGTCAAAAATTGGTCGGATATGGTCGAAAGTGGTATCAACGGATGCGCATCACTGCCAGTTATAAGAAACTTATTGCGAAATTTAACTCTTCCTAACTGTTCATAAGTTATTAAAAAAAACAGGCGCCTTCGATGTCAGCTTAACACGGACTTTGCATCACCCAATTCACCAAGTTATTAAAACAAAACACTAAAGAAAAGTTATATAATAATTTATATGCTCAGTTTGCTTATTTTTCCAAAAAATTGATAATGAGCAATGCAAATAAAATGGCCCAAGGCGACATGTTTTCAAAGTGACCTCAAGTTGTTAAAAAGCAAATTACCCAAAAAAGGTGCCGATTTAAACAAAAAAATTACATTGCGATTGGCTGAATGAATAAGCGAAACAGTTGCAAAATCCTTTAGTAGGTTCTAGGGGCATAAACACTCCTTTGAAATGATTCTTACCTCATACTTAAGTTGAGGATATATGTAAGTATGAAGGTTTGAAAAATCACTTGGGCTTACATTCAAACATCTGTTTGTTTATTTGCGAAACTATACAATAGCGTCTGAAATGTTAATTTTGATTTTCGCACTTCATCCTTCAATACCCAAGTCTCCCGTTTAAACATTTCCTAAAGTTGGCGGCCCTTATGCAAAACTAGTCCCTTGGAGTGAATAACATTGTTTATATCCTACCAACCAAGTTTAAATATCACCTACACGTTACGGCTCCTTTTACAAATGTGAATACGTAGCGCATATATTTACCAGGTGAGGCTTTGTCCTTCGCAAGAACACTCAAAGTGGTGAGGCAAAAGCTTTCCCAAGACAGTCGAACTAAAGACCGTGTGTGCTACTACCCTAACGTAGTGGACAGTCGAACTAGTCTGAAAACTGAAGCTACGCGGTCATCCATTCTAAAATATAGTTTTCATTTAAGGAATACTATTGAAATCAATGTTGTGAACCCAGACGTCTGCAAAATTTGATCTACATTTTAAAAATTGTATCCAGGTCCTTGTAAAATTTTAATTATGTAGATGCGCCGAGGATTATACGATTTTCATCCATGAGTTACGCAATTACATCCACTTAGACTGCTTATGATTTCGAGGGCGGCATCCTTGGCCGAATAGTTACTCCCTAACGTTTCAAGGTCTTTCTCTGGTGTAGCACGGCAGCATAGCGCAACAAAAACATCCGTTAGAAAGTCTTCGGAACTACACCTAGAGCTTCTAGGAAAGTGACATCGACGAAGGTACATATGTGTTCGAAGTCGCAGTCCTATAGCTTCTGTGCTGGCATATGGTGTGAGAGTCAGGAGGCGTGGTAGCGACTGGTGGTCGGGATTGCTACTGTTCGCACATCGGGATTGTAGCTCCTACCATCAGGAATTGTAGCTCGGAAAAACTGGATGCGCCCTGCACCACGAGAGCATGAGTATTAATAGACCATGAATAGCACCGTAAGCCGCCTTTGTGCGTGACCGCCAAGGAGCCACAAATGATTTAAAGAATTGTGCTCGCGATGATTATTAGGAGTTAACCCCAGGTGAAACTACGCTTTGCACGAGATATACAGACAAAGCAGTACCAATTCCAAAGACCGGGGTTAGGTTCGAAGCCTCCCTGGAGTAAGTGAACGAGGGAGAATCCCTCCGCAAAGAGCTACTACTGAGAATTTTTGAACGATCTGCGAGTTTTTGAGGCAATAAACCCCGGTCTTTTCCGAAATGCCCAAAACTTTGATTTCCTTAAATACATGCAAATAAAACCTTTCCTAAATACTTTTTTTTTAATAGAAAAATAAGCTTTTTAAAGCAAGAACACCGGCGTATGCCGGCGCGCCGCCCACGCCGCCGCCGCCGGTATATAATAGAGCCTACGCCGCCGCCGCCGATAAAGTCGATCGGCGTAAAACTCTAGTATAAAACATAGGTATATGCCTAGTTTTTCCCAAATTATCTATCTTTGGGTATGAATTCATTTATAAACATCAGAGCAAATATTTAACAGCATTAATTTTAATTGTTTATTTCTATTGTATTCCAGAAATAACAGGCCCTTAATCACTTTAATAAATGCATACTTTTCTAATCCTTGTCGCTTCTAAAATTTGTATTCATACTTACATTGATTGCCTTAGATGTACAAAAAGTTGCAGTCTTTGTATTATTCTTCAATATCCTTTGCTTAGTTTTGCTTTGAGTGAGCCCCCCAAAAAGCACAAGAGCAACGGTGCTAAATGATTTTGTTTGTATTCGAACAACCACCGTTAGTTATTTCACATATATACATAGACAAAATAATGCACTGCACAAATTCACTGATTAATATGCCGTAAGGAAAGGTATTTCTACTTTCTTTGTTTTTATTATATTCCTTATCCTGTCGAAACAGTTAAGGCAGATACTAAATACTTTTGCTATTGCTTCCGTTGTCTATGCAAAACAAAGATTATTTTAGATTATATCAGACACGTTGCACGCCGCGTTTTTCATTAGTTTGATTTTGTTTTGTTTTCGATTTTTTTTTGTGCGCAGCGTGCTACCAAATTATCCTTTGCTTTGATCCTTTGAGTTTGATTTTGATGTGTTTTGGTATTTTATGGTTTAACGGGGGTGGTTTTTGTGGTGGTGATGTCTTTTAATTGGGCTCGTTTATTCTGTAGTCGTTTTGATATTTTCTCTTGATTTTCTGCTTGTTTCTGTGTTTTTTCTTTTTATTTTGTTTTAGAATTTTACGCTTTATAAATTTTGTAAAAAAATGTTTTCCTCCTCACTATTTAATTGCACTTAATTTGAAAAAAAAACTTTAAAGGATTACACTTCAATAGCAAATACACACACACATGCATATATAAGACTATCAATACACATACAATTGTAGTTTGATTGCTTTAATACACTTCCGTTAAATGAGATTTTTTGTTGTAGGTATGTATTTTGCTATGTTAGCTTTATCACTTTGCAAAAAACTTTAAGGATATACAAACGAAACCGTATTTCACACATACACACACAAACACTCGCTCATATAAATACTGCAAGGACAGATAGGTTAAGCGCCAATATTTAGTCTTTACATATGCAAGTGTGTGCGTGTCTGTGTTACGTTTTCTATATCCTTTTTTCGCTACCGGTAAATTTGCATGTGTGTATGTTGTTTTTACGTTTCCACTTATTTGCCAGACTTGATAGGCTTTTAGGCGCACAAACATGGCGCAACAATTTTTCCTTTAAATCTAAGTTACTTTTACTTTAAATATGACCAATACTTAATACTTTAATTTAAATACCAATAAATATGCACAATTTTATTTCAATTCTTCATATAAAATTATCACTTTTCTACTTCTTTACAATTTTCCAAATAAACAAAGCAAAAACAGACCATCATTTCCTATCTGCTACCATTCTTTGCCTCTTCTTTTTGTTTTTATTTTTCTCCCCAACTTCAATTTAAACTTCAAGCTTCAATGCCCATCAGATTAACTCTGCTGGCTTGCCGTATGTCTGGCTGACTGCTTGTCACTGTACTTTACCACATTTACTATGATCAATCTGACCGTGCTGGCTAGCCTTCTTGCCCCATCAACACAGCGCTTTCAACAATACAAAAAAAAACTTTAAATGCGGTTGGAATATTTTTAAACGCAGCCAATTCTTCTTTCCAACCAGCGCTCACAACAGTTCGTTTCAGACTGAAAACAACTTTAGCCAGTCAGCAAGCAAACAAACAATCAACCCACTTGCCCACTTGCTAGTGTGTCTGACACTACGTTTGTGTGTACGTTCGAAGCGCCGACGCAATGAATAGACTGACGTAACGCAACAGTGCTTACGTATGGCGTATATTCGTCTCCATGTACATTGTTATATGCCCCCTTTGTGCATATTTTTACAATTAATTCTGACGCTGAAAGTAGAGTTGCCAAGAAGTTTCTATAAATTCCATAAATGATGATACAAATCATACAAGCATAAAAAGCTTTTATATGTGAGCTTAACCTATTGGTAAATTTACGTCACTATGACTATCAGCCAAACTTTCTGAATAGCTTCGTAACAAGCAAGAGAGTGCTTTTCTGAATTTTTTTCCGAGAAATGTACCACGGACAGACCTATAGCAAAATGTCCTATTTGAAATTCGATACAGGGTTTACCCCTATTCTAAAAAAATTTTCTTTTGGTACAATTTGACTAATATTTATGAAACTTTTCTCAATTCGGTTTGAATAGCTGGCCCTTATTGTGTTATATCATCCTGATCAGATTAAATTTTTAAAATCGTAATAGCGCTGAAATGGTGAATTTTCTGAAATGGAAAGTTACTATGAGTGCTCAATAGATCCATATTATTTTAGTATTTTTACTTTGACAGATTCATATTTATTGTTCTAGTTTGGTTTGGGCCCATGATCCGTATCGTGTTATGCGTAACCGGATGAAATACCAATTTCACTCAAACCTTATATAATAATCTGTAAAACTATTTGTGAAATTATATAAATTATGGATCTACTGAGTATGCGTGGTGACCAGTTCATATACGTCCTTAATCCGATTTACCTTGTGTGGAGATTTTGTAATTTAAAAAATTTACTACTGCAATCCCTTTTAAGTTTGCAAACTCCATTTAACTATTCAAATGTGCTAACATTGCACTTCGTGGCAGCAGCGCCCATTACTGCGATAAGGTCGTCATTACTTCGCATGGTGGCCCAGTGAAGAGTAGGATCTAGAATCCTAGCAATGCCTTAAGTAGCAATAGTGAAAAAAAAACAACGACGTATGTTTTCGGTGAGGCCAATAAGCATTTTTATATGTATTAACACGATACGGTCTCTGATCTCTGAGTTACTCATATCGACAAAGGTTTTTAAAGCAGTATTAGATAAAAAAATAATAAAACAATTCATACGATTTTGATCTAAAATCGATTTGAAAGTTGTTATGGTGATTACAATACTTACTCATAAATCGAAATAAGGTTGAAAGCCACATTTACAAAACCAGTAGGGTCCAGCTTTGTATGCAAAGAGTACTTGACGAATATTTTGTGACCAAAAATATTCACTATTTTAGTTACACGTACCTTACTTCCCTATTTATTTATGATAAAAGTTGTTAGTAGAGAGGTAAATAATTTTGAATGTACGAATATTATGATTGTGGCAGCTGTTCTTAGTATTTTGTGGGTAGGTTATCGCTTTCAAAAGCTGATGTATGACTTTTGACTTCAATTTTATACAAGGGAGGAAAGCGTTCCAGTATAAAACAATGCCAAGTCTTCTTGAATTGGCCAGCGACCCAGAAAGTTTGGCGGTTTTGGTTTTTGTAAAAGCACGGGCAAGTTAGAATCTCTGGACTATCTTGACCGGAATGCTGTGTAATACGATACGATGTCTCGTTCATGATAGAGCATTCGAAAAAAAATAATAGCTTGTGTTTTACCCAATTTTTTGGGATTCGCATGGTTTGCAGAGAGTTTATCTGGAACTCTTCTTCACTTTGAATGTCTTGATCTTACCTGGAGATGGCTATTGAGTTGACTTTGCTTTCCAAACAATTTTTTATAACACAAAGTTAGGGGGTCGTCAAAGCTTCTCAAATACAGTAGGTTTACAAGCAACAAGTTTAAGTTAGTTTGTCATTATAAATAAAAGCGTCTAGGAGAATTATGTATGTATATAAACATCGTAAATTTGGAAAATCATATTTCGAAAAGATTTAAAAACATTGAGTAAACTGAATGGAAAATATTGGTTGAAACAAAGGTAAGAATTTTGTTTCAAACGCAGACCTTTTCTAAAGAGTTTAGTCGAAAAACCTGTTTTTTCGTATAATTACGTAAGAATATTTCTAAAAACAAATTTTACTTAAGAAGTCTGGCTCGATTAAGCGAACCGAACATCTTAGAAAGTTATCGGTTCCTTTCTTAGACTGCTTTTTTTCTCATTTTTGGGCCTCGTTATATGACAGTGCTGGTAAATATCCATAACACATAACCTAATTACTTTTATAAGTCCAACATATGTTATAAATAATCAGAAATGGCATCTCTGTACTGCTCTCAGTAAATAGCTTTGCTCTTCACTAAGTTAGTAAAAGCATAAAACGTGTGTTTGGATGTATGTCTGTACGTATGTTATATATTTTCTTTGCTAAACCCGGCACTTTTACCTTAGTGAGGTGAATACCGCGAAGTGATACGAATGTTTACGATAAACGTAAATATTTACGTTTTATTCGATCACTTATTCGCAGATTTTACGATAAACTTACGCATATGTTCCGTGGACCAATAGACTGCCATGAAATTATATACAGTATACAGTGAATTAAAGCGCAATCAGCCTTAAAGTATGCAATGATGATCAGTGATAGCTGTATTGAATTAATTATATGATTTCTCTGTTTAATTTCATCATTATCACCATCATCATTGCCATTATTACCCATTACAACTTCGTACAAATTTATAAGTACATACATACATACGTATCTACTAAATTTTGTTAATTTTCAATCCGCAGCATATTCTGGAATTATGAGGGGAGATGTATGCATTGTTTATGTTTTATTTTGTGTATAGATTTCTTATGTTTTTTTAATGCGTAGCAAACAGTCACCCCAAAAGTGCGCATTTTTTATTTTACCGTCTCAAGTTTGATATTGTGCATAGTTAGCATATATACAGTTTATATTTGATGGTTTCTATGTATTTCTATTCTCATGTGTTAGTTTTACTTTACTTTACAACACATCATCCTCGTGTTTGTCGGCCCGTTTCAAAACTCCGTCACATAAGCATGTTTTTCATACAAGCTTATGCATTATGAGTAGATTGCACGTATTTTTATGGAGAACGGTAGATTGAGCGACAGTGGTGCCATCTGAGATGAAAAAGTAGCCAACTTGCAACTTTTGTTGCAAGCAAAGCATAAGAAGAAGAATTTGACATTTGCTTTGGCTAAGGGTGCTTGCACACTTTTCAAGTGAAATTATTTTTCGCACTCGTTGGTAACTTTTCTAACATTTTTCGCAATTAAAAACTGCAATATAACAAATGATACGACACAAAATATGTTAGCAAGTATCTTTGTTGTATAGGGAGAATGTTTATAAGAGTGCTTCGCGAAATTTTGTATGTGAATGGGCAAGGCGAAATAAACTTCAATTGCCAAGTCTGAATTTCTTCATATTTATAAACGCAACATCTTGGTTGATTGTGGCGATGTTACTGGAATGCATAAGCTTGTGTTAAACGCATCTGCATATATGAAAATTTTCATTGTGCTGCGGCGTTCAGTGCTAGAGATTTTTAAATAACTTCACAGTTAAGTGAATAATTAAAAGGTAAAACTTAGAAGAATTTTAGATTTTCTCAAACCATGAAAAGTAATATTTTGTTAGGTGTTTCAGAGGTCGGTTTACTCATCGCTCCGATTAAGATCGGATTCGTGGCGTGATTTTGATACATACTGGACTACTTTTCTCACGTACAAGTACTTTTAAAGGTATCGAGTAAGTGGGTAGAGTATAGAAGTGTCGATACTTATGTCAATTATGATTTTCCGCATTTTTTTAAATTATTCGCTGACATATTCCCGGATGAGGTAAACGTCGACAACAGCCAAAAGTTCCAGCTGACTCCGAGTTTCTAACAGATTACGCGCCCTCTAACCTTCCCAGCTCACAAAATGACTTTTCTTGTTATTGCTTGTTTAAAACGATTATATTAGTTTCGCTTTTTAGAAACTTTCTGATATGTTGGCATTTTTTTGTCGTGCTCCTTTTAATTTTTCCTAGAAATTGGCGGGACGGGGCTTACATGTTTCATGCCGACCCCGAACGACGTCTGCAAGGTAGATGAGCTTTCACTAAGAAGTTCTTCATGGCGTAAATACACTAGGAGTGTTTGCCAACCACTGCCGAGGGGCGACCCCGCTTAGAAAAAAAATTTCTAATTGAAAAGCTTTTTTCTAAATTTTAGATGTTGCTTTGCCCGGGAGTTGAACCCATGCTATTCGGTGTTGTAGGCGGAGCACGCAACCACCACACCTCGGCGCCCGTTTATCGATTAATTTAATCAATTAATCGACCACTGTCATCCCTTCTCATTACTGAACATTTTCTACATCATCATGTCACTTAAATATTATGATTCATGGTTTCGTGGAGTAAACGTTTCTATAAAAATATGCAAAATAAATAAAACAAGTTTTAAACTTATTTTAAGGTTGTGTACTTGCCAATTAAGGTTTTATTTGTGGTTTATATAAATTAAAAGATTTTTAGTGGGTCAACTCTGTAGCAGGCTTCGCATAATTGAAACATGAGTTATAAACGTCGACTCCTACCTAATGACTCTCCTTGAGCTTTATTCATAAGGATAGGAAATTTGAGGCGTTTAAAGTGGAAAGACATATCTATCGGTATCAATTAAATCCTTTGTATTAGACTTTTTTGTTTTCGAAATCTCCCGATAAAATTAATTGCTTCAATGACATTCTGTACGTTTTCTAGTTATAAACCTTGTCGGACTACATAAGTGCGGATGATCCAAATTACGAAGCATAATTATTATGCACCCTTTATTAGGGATCGATCGATGAGGCGGAATCCTTGATGGCTTCAAAGAGCTAAGAAAGTCAGCCGGATAATGCACAGCTTGGGATGCTTCCACGACTGTGTCAATACACTGATAAGTTGTCTCGGTCCCTGATAAGTTTTCTTGGATTTTGGCGTTAATGATATCAACATCCACATTTTGGTGTGCCAAAATTTCGCTTTCTCGAAGCCATTTATAGTGTGTATAATTAGATTGGAAATCTATAGGCAATTAAAGATTCAGCTGATGACATAAGCTCACAAAAATGTCGAGTAAAAGAAATCAGATCTGGTGGTATAGAAAAAGAAATTTCGCATTACCGATATCAAGAAAGTGGTTAAGCAAAAGCTGCTGCTAACGTGCCTCCGCCCAAATACGCTTTCATATATGTAGAGAGAGTTAATTTTTGTACATAAGATATGACGATTTCAAGCACGTATTTACTTCATCTGAGGGTATTCATTTCGTAATAACTTGCAGAATTTGTCGGAAAGCACCAGCAAATAAGGGGGAAAGCACCAGGCGTGGGATGATCATCATTACCCCTCACGCAATTAAACGTTCGGTCTAAAGCTTCCAGCGACTCTTTATGACCCAAACGGTAAGCCTTCACATCTTTAGAACCTTACTTTGGCCTGACCTTTTGCTTAAATTGCACATCGGTGTATCAGATGTTTGCAGAGACAGTGTAAACATAAATGCGGAGTCCACACAAGTGTAAAGTGGAAAGGCATATCTGTCGGTATCAATTAAATCCTTTGTATTAGACTTTAGAACACAAAGTGTATCAGCGATTCCTGAAGAAGCAACTGCCACAGCGATTTCTCTTTTAGCTCTTACTTCAGGTAATATCAAATTTAGCAGAAATATTTTTCTGGTTCCTCCAGGCCTATTCAAATATATCAACCCTAAATATTGCAAACCCCAAAAGATTACTAAACGTCCAAAAGGTATAACAGCCAAACTCAACTGTACAGTCAAACTTTAGGTGTTAAAATAACCTAAGTTTGTATGGCAGCCATAGTTCTGGAAAATCCCATTTGTAGGGAAGCTTCCACTCCCCCATTGCCCCAATTACACATTTTACTGCTGCTGTTAAGACTTAACGTCATATTGCTTCTTGCCGATTTTCATTATTCTACCATTACTACATCCAGAATATGCAGTATGAAACATTTAATTTTATCGGGGGTGCCACGCCCCTTGTATAAATCAGAATTGTTTTTAGCCTATGATCATTCTTAGAAGGTTTCTAGTGGGTATTTCCAATTAGGCTATGATCGGTCGATTCGTTTAGGACACAACCCGATACCTACATACATACATACATAATTTGAATTTTATATATATAAAATAAATAGATTCTTACAAACGCAAGATTAGTATCAAAAGCTTATATAACCATTGACATATGTACATTTATAGAATATCTGTGAATGTGATCAAGTATCATCAAAACTTCATAATCTTTCGCTCAAACATCACTAACCCAAATGTTAAGTGCATACAGATGTGAAATCTGCAAATTACATAATTCGGTAGTACAGAAAAACTTGCTATGTCAATTCTAGAATTTTTCATTTCAAGAATGAACATTTAAATATTAGACGCTGCCAACCTCAATTTATCTTTATATAAATGAGAAAATATAATTTGAACAAGTAAGGAAGGCTAAGTTCGAGTGTAACCGAACATTACATACTCAGCTGAGAGCTATGGAGACAAAATAAGGGAAAATCACCATGTAGGAAATTGAACCTAGGGTAACCCTGGAATGTGTTTGTATGACATGTGTATCAAATGGAAGGTATTAAAGAGTATTTTAAGAGGGAGTAGTCCATAGTTCTATGGGTGGACGCCATTTACGGATATCGCCATAAAGGTGGCCAGGGGCTGACTCTAGAATGTGTTTGTACGATATGGGTATCAAGAAAGGTGTTAATGAGTATTTTAAAAGGGAGTGGGCCTTAGTTCTATGGGTGGACGCCTTTTCGAGATATCGCCATAAGGTGGACCAGGGGGACTCTAGATTTGTTTGTACGATATGGGTATCAAATAAAGGTGTTAATAGAGTTTTAAAAGGGAGTGGTGGTAGTTGTATATGTGAAGGCGTTTTCGAGATATTGACCAAAATGTGGACCAGGGTGACCCAGAACATCATCTGCCGGGTACCGCTAATTTATTTATATATGTAATACCACGAACAGTATTCCTGCCAAGATTCTAAGGGCTTTTGATTTCGCCCTGCAGAACTTCTTCATTTTCTTCTACTTAATATGGTAGGTGTCACACCCATTTTACAAAGTTTTTTTCTAAAGTTATATTTTGCGTCAATAAACCAATCCAATTACCATGTTTCATCCCTTTTTTCGTATTTGGTATAGAATTATGGCATTTTTTTCATTTTTCGTAACTTTCGATATCGAAAAAGTGGGCGTGGTCATAGTCGGATTTCGGCCATTTTTTACACCAATACAAGTGAGTTCAGATAAGTACGTGAACTGAGTTTAGTAAAGATATATCGATTTTTGCTCAAGTTATCGTGTTAACGGCCGAGCGGAAGGACAGACGGTCGACTGTGTATAAAAACTGGGTGTGGCTTCAACCGATTTCGCCCTTTTTCACAGAAAACAGTTATCGTCCTAGAATCTAAGCCCCTACCAAATTTCACAAGGATTGGTAAATTTTTGTTCGACTTATGGCATTAAAAGTATCCTAGACAAATTAAATGAAAAAGGGCGGAGCCACGCCCATTTTGAAATTTTCTTTTATTTTTGTATTTTATTGCACCATATCATTACTGGAGTCGAATGTTGACATAATTTACTTATATACTGTAAAGATATTAAATTTTTTGTTAAAATTTGACTTAAAAAAAAATTTTTTTAAGTGGGCGTGGTCGTTCTCCGATTTTGCTAATTTTTATTAAGCATACATATAGTAATAGGAGTAACGTTCCTGCCAAATTTCATCATGATATCTTCAACGACTGCCAAATTACAGCTTGCAAAACTTTTAAATTACCTTCTTTTAAAAGTGGGCGGTGCCACGCCCATTGTCCAAAATTTTACTAATTTTCTATTTTGCGTCATAAATTCAACTCACCTACCAAGCTTCATCGCTTTATCCGTCTTTGGTAATGAATTATCGCACTTTTTCGGTTTTTCGAAATTTTCGATATCGAAAAAGTGGGCGTGGTTATAGTCCGCTACGTTCATTTTAAATAGCGATCTGAGATGAGTGCCCAGGAACCTACATACCAAATTTCATCAAGATACCTCAAAATTTACTCAAGTTATCGTGTTAACGGGCAGACGGACGGACGGACATGGCTCAATCAAATTTTTGTTTCGATACTGATGATTTTGATACTATGGAAGTCTATATCTATCTCGATTCCTTTATACCTGTACAACCAACCGTTATCCAATCAAAGTTAATATACTCTGTGAGCTCTGCTCAACTGAGTATAAAAATATGCACACAGTTATTAGTATCGAGTTAGTAGACTCCGAACTTACAAAAGAAAACATAAATCATTCTGAATTGTCACCGACGGTACAGTTTGCACACATACATACATATATATCTACATACATACTAAAGTGGATATAATAACATGTAAGGAAGGCTAAGTTCGGGTGTAACCGAACGTTACATACTCAGCTGCCAAATTACAGCTTGCCAAAATTTTAAATTACCTTATTATAAAAGTGGGCGGTACCACGCCCATTGTCCAAAATTTTACTAATTTTCTATTCTGCGTCATAAGGTCAACCCACCTACCAAGTTTCATCGCTTTATCCGTCTTTGGTAATGAATTATCGCACTTTTTCGGTTTTTTCGAAATTATCGATATCGAAAAAGTGGGCGTGGTTATAGTCCGATTACGTTCATTTTAATAGCGATCTGAGATGAGCGCCCAGGAACTTACATACCAAATTTCATTAAGATACCTCAAAATTTACTCAAGTTATCGTGTTTACGGGCAGACGGACGGATGGACGGACATGGCTAAATTAATTTCTTTTTTCGCCCAGATCATTTTGAAGTCTATATCTATCTCGATTAGTTTATGCCGTTACGGAGTACCGTTATGCGAACAAAATCAATATACTCTGTGAGCTCTGCTCAGCTGAGTATAAAAAGTATCTTAAATAAGGAAACAAAAATCAGTTCGTACAATTTTCATGTTAAAAAGCAGCATTTTACACTAACAGCATCATACAATATGTAATTCTGTTAGAAACAATAGGAGCTTACAGAACTTGCAAATTATTTGCTGACAACTTGTTAACAAAAAGGATATGACATGCACGGAACAAAATTCATTGTATTGGCATTAGTATTTGAAAGTTGAATGACTTGATTATTTATTTTGTGATTTATGTATTTCGTTTAGAAGCCGAAAGTGTTAGTCTTCCACGCAGAATTTCGAGGCGTGTTAGTTTTCCACGCGAACAACGAATCGCGTTACTGTGCCATAGGAATTGAAACGTCGTAGTCTTCTATTGGACCGACGAAATATACTATGACTTTTTATGGAAAAAAATAAATAAAATGGGGTTCATACAGTTGATAAGCGCAATCCATAATTTCCGCAAACCTCATCTACGCGAGAGGAATCATGTTAGAAATATGCATGTATCATTCATATATTTAGCAGACGAGGCTTTTGAGACCCCAATTTCCTCATGAAAGTATGGGGTGGGGCGGAATGGCCCAGAAGGCCCTATGTGGTAATTTTAAATCGTTCCATCGGGGATTCTCGAGTTTTCACCTTTTTAGAACTCAGTTTTGAAAGCGATTTAGAAATGTATTTTAAACATTCACCCCTTTCGTCTAAGGCCTTTACACATTGCTTCATAAGACCTAATTTGATCACCCAGCGGGTTAGGGGGCTTAGAATATACTTGCTGCAGATATGCTTGTCGTAAGAGGCGACTAAAATACCAAATTGATTCAAGGGGTTGCCAGCGCAATATATAGCTTCTCCAACCCAATTGTCAACCTCACCTATCCGTGTCGAATTTCTGTAACAGCTGCGGCTCTGGCGACCCCAATTTCTTTATGGATCTAGAGGGTGGGAGGGCGGTTTGGCGTAGAAGGTTTCATATGGTCATAAAAAATCGTTCCCGAGATTGTCCGACTAGTACCTTAATGGTGCTTGTTACCGGAACGTACCGGATCTGCATGCGACAAAGGACCATCAACATCGATAGCGCTCGCCAAGGCCTTCTGGGAGTGTCCTTGTCGCTACAACAACAACAACAACCTAATTTGATATTCAGAGGACGTCGTATTATATAGTGTCTCGGTACTGGGGGGTCAATATGTTGGGATAAATCCATTTAGAGCGGTTTCTGCGGTTTATTTCTGTTATGGTTATAGAAATAACAGTCGCTGTGAGGGTCTGACGGTTTACGCCATATCCAAGGAGTTTGGTCGTTTTTTATTTGGCCATAACCGATATGACTCAACACAACTTTCACATACCACGCTTGGAGTCCAGGGTTTTTTTATTAGTTTCATAAGCAAAACCGAATGAGTCCATATAAGCTCGTTTCACTAGGTCTGACGGATTCAAACGAAATTCCCCTAACATAGGGTCTGCAGTATACTGTGCTGATCTGGAAATAAACAGATCCTACAGGCTGACGGATTACTGTAGCGCTTTCCAAGCGGAAATATTAGCAGTAACCAAAGCAGTATAAACACTGGAAGAGAATAGCTTCATCTGCAACCGTGTTAACTTTTATATTGACAGTCAAACAGCAATTAAGGCAATAATCTCCCTTAGCACAGCACCTAGTTGCGTGTTAGAGTGTAAGCAGGCTCTGGAGAGAATCGGGACAGGGAGAAGCATACATCTATATTTGGTCCCAGCGCATATGGGAATAGATGGGAATGAAAAGGAGATGAAGTAGCTAAAAAGGGCGCATCCCTTGAAATTTGCTCCGTAGACGTCCCAATTAGACCGGGCGAGATTAAGCTAAGGCGAGAGGTGCACATGATCGACCAATCGGGAAAAGTGTGGGTTCAAGCGCGGGGCTGTAAGGTGTCGAAATTATGTGTAGGCCTTACAACCTTAGATTAACAAGGTTGCTTCTATCATTAAAAAACAGAGTTCTGTAGACTCATGACGCGTATTCTGACGAGACACAGCCTTCTGGCGTCACTTGCCTTTAAATTAGGCTTGGTCAGTGATAGCAGATGTAGGAAGTGCGGGTTGGAGGAGGAAACGATCGAGCACGTTCTATGCTCGTGCCCTGCACTTGCCAGGCTAAGACTCAAGCTATTAGAAGTGATACAGATGTCAGATCTAGAAGCAGCAAGTGGCTTAAGTCCTAGGAAGCTTCTAGTATTTGCCAAGAGGACGGAGTTATTTTATAACATAGGTCCCGGTTTTTGATAGAGTTTTTCAGTTTGGTCGTTAAAAACAAACTTCTGGTAACACTACGGACTCATTCAGTCTATGTGAGGTCCTCATGGACCGGCCAGTTCAACCTAACCTAACCCCTAACATATGCGCGCCACTAATAAAACAAAAACTGTTTGGATTGTTTACACACATTCTTTTTGATGAACTCATAATAAATAACGCAATATATTACAGCAATTACTACACTTACTATGGTAGTGTGTCAACTAAGAAATGTTTTTTTTGTATGATACCCGTATTTCAAAAACTAGAGCTGCCAGAAAAAATTGTAAGCAGATTTGAAATCAGCGACCCCAAATTAGTGAGAATCAAAAGGAAAGCTCCATGCAACAGACAAAAAGTGCTATTTTGTTCACCAGTGTTATCTATCATGTTTTAGTCCTCCGCTCCGATGATTGATGTATGAACACCCCTAGGCTGAAAGTTTTTAGTAGGGTGGTCTTTAATCCGTTCAGTGTTTATCTGATACCGCTAATTGATTTGCCGATTTTTTAGTTCAAATTTGTCCATGACAGTGGAAGTGCCTCAAATACCAGTCTCGTTCTCTTGACCTTGGAACATTGGCGGTATCTAAGCTCGATATTATGAACAGCATTTCTTCTTTACAGCCCTCAACAAAAACAGATTTGGATGGTTTTTCCCCATTTTTTACTAAAAAAAAGTGCAGTTCCTCTCTCAGTGTGCCTTTAAAGCACATTTTAATCTTTCCCTTGCTGTGATTTTATTGATCAGTGGAAAGTTGCATCAGTCTCTATTCAAATCTGGTAACAAAAATGATGTACGAAATTTTAGGCCTATTTCTAAACTCACCACCTGCTCTAAACTTTTTGAAAAGGTGGTGAAAGATAAATTGTATTTCTTTTGATCCGCATCAGCATGGGCTTGTCTGCGGTCGCTCCACAATTACAAACCTTGCTGAATTTTCCCAATATTGCATCTCAGCCTTTAAATCTCGTCATCAAGTCGATGTTGTTTATACAGACTTTTCGAAAGCTTTCCGATACCGTTGTACATAGCATTCTCTTATTGAAGTTAGAAGAGTTTGGCTTCCATTCAACTCTTCTTTCTTGGTTAAACACTTACCTGTCTAATCGAGTCTCATATGTTGAAATAAGTCATACTAAATCGTACCCCTACGTTGCCACTTCTGGTGTGCCTCAGGGTAATATTCTTGGCCCATTGCTATTTCTGCTTTTTATTAATGATATTAAAACTTGTTTTAGTACTTCAAAATTCTTGCTATATGCGGATGATTTAAAAATGTTTAATGAAATAACCTGCTTGTCAGATACATTATCATTGCAAAGCGGTCTAAATAAGCTATCTAATTGGCGTGTGAGAAATAAACTGTCGCTCAACACAAAGAAATGCTTCCAAATGACTTTTGCCAAAATTGTAAATCCAATTGTCACTACTTACACTATTTCTCACACCCACGTATCTAATTTACATGAGTATCGGGATTTAGGTGTGGTTTTTGACTCCGACTTCACCTTTGTCAATCACATCAATCTAACTTGGGCTTCTTGCGTCGTTATGCGCGTGATTTTAAAGACCCATACACTAGAAAATCAGTTTATAATTGCCTAGTAAGATCTAAGTTAGAGTATGCCTCAGTAATCTGGAACCATGTTTATGCTTTACACTCCGACAGGATCGAATCAATTCAACGCCGATTTACCTGGTTTTCTCTGCAACCTCTTCATTTTGTTGAGCCATTCCCATCGTGTGAGGCCCGTTGCCTATTAATTAACCTTAAATCGCTTAAGTCGAGGCGCATAATGCACTCTCTCATGTTTGTTTATGATATAATTTCTGGCATGATAAATTGTCCTAACCTTCTCGAGCAAATTGTCTTTAACGTGCCCCAAAAGCTCCTACGTACTCAAGTTCCGTATTCCCGAATTCAATCGAATTTTCACAACTCTCAATCTAGATTTTGCTCAGTCCAGATCCATATTTTTGGCTAATTTGCAATCAAATTATTTTTAAGTGTTATTAAGTTTTAAAATTTTGTATTTCTAGTCTGTAAGGTTTGTACCATTGACTGAAAATGATGATAAATAAAATAAATAAATAATCCCTTGGACACAGTCTATGTGAGGTCTACAACCGGCCAGGCAAATAGACTGTACCCAAAATGATTAAATACCACACTACTAAATACAAAAACTTTCCTTGCTTTATTGCCTGTGTGGTAGGCTAGTTTTAATGCCTGAAAGTTTACTTCGAAACTTATATTAAAATATAAACTATGCTTATACTGTTTTCACACAGAAACTTAATGATCTCATTTCACCTGCAAATGAAATCGTAAATTTTTTGCTTTCACACAGAAGTAACTGCTCGATTAGTATGAAGGATGAGACAGACAATCATGGCGGAACGATACAAGGTGGGAGCATGGTGACATACCTACAAACAAAAAAAATTCCATGTACTTGTAAATTCGATGGACAAATGTCAAAATCGTACTGCGCCGGTAGTTGATGTATCAAATCAAATAAAAAAGGTTATAATCAGCTGTTCGATGCGGCCACCTTGTATCGTTCCGCCATGCAGACAATGACATTTGCTTTGAAAACTAAGAAACGGAAACGGAAGCGGAACGCTGCCAACAGAGTTGCATTGTGCTTTTGACTTCATTAGGCATTCGATTAGCTACTAATGAAATAATAATAGATTCGAATTTTGTAGGGAAGATTGAGCTCAATAAGCGTCTTAATGTAGAAAATTGCCTTTATTATTCAATAAGCCGTCTGTGTGAAATTAGTATTACATTATTTCAAATTAACATACATATTACGCAACGTGTACATATACACGTAGTTATACATTTAAGTGTAAGCTTGCATGACCACAATTTGTTGTTGCTGCATGCACGTCAGGCATGCGCTTTGCAAATACTGAGCGAAAATGCCTCACTAAATTCGTCTGAAGCGCGAATGTAAGGACATTCACCTCTTCCTATACTTTCGCGGTTGTTTTACTACTATTCTAAAAATGTGTATAAGGATATATGTGTGTGTATATATATAGGTAGATATATATGTTCAAGTTTGCATGTCCTTATGTATGTAAAGAAGCCCATGTACATTTATAAAGCAATGTGCATGTGCTGGATTTTGGAAAGTGATAAATTTCAAAAGATAATCACCGAAAGGATATTCTGAGTAGTAAATGAATGAATAATTTAAGGCGAGAACACGCAGAAAAATTATGCGCAGCAAAGAGAATAAAGTTGATTTTTTCACTTAAATTGGTATTGGACTAAGCAGGTTGTGAAAGTTTGTCACAGATCCCGTAAATGGATTGCGCGCTGAGGCACATAAAAACCGCCGTCGTCGAAAATGGTAATAAGATGATACCGATACCTGGCTGATGTCCTTGTGAATCCATGAGCTGCCATCACTGCCGTACAAGAGGTCAATAGGGTCTTTCGACATATATTACAATATCCGGAAGGCGGAAGACGCAAGGAAAATGTGCCTTCGATAGCTGCTCACGAGACTAACAGCTCTTGATTTCCCTACTCTCTCTTTCATTCACGCTCACGGATAGCATCTTGAACACATTTCGCAATCAAACTTGTACTAGGAAAGCGACAGTTTCTATGAGGAATACGTTGCGGCCTCATAAAATCATTGCTCTGCCCACAGATACATGCTAGGTACGAGCGTAAATACGATCATGTGTATGAGGAGCAGGGTATGCTAGCTGATAAAAACAATGCAAAAAGAATCCGTTTTTAATAGAGTGTTTCAAGACTCGGTCATATTCTTGTAACAATACCTCTGCTTATTGCTAGACTGCGAGGGAGATGGTAAGCTCGGTAACTTAATTATACTCTGTAGGGAAGCCATATTTATTGATGCAAATTTCTGGTTCCAAGCTTTACATAAAGTACCAAAAAAGAACTAGTTTGATAGTTATGCAGTGTGGGACGATTTCCACCGCCTAGGACATGGCCAGGTTAAATTCACCAGTTGGAAACATGTAAAGGAGATTGAGAGCGAACTTGTAGGGTACCAGCTCAGAGCTAGACTTTTTTCCTACGGTGTAACGACAAAAGATATATTTAGTTACGCCACTATAACGAAGTGAGAACGAAAATATCTCGATTCAAACAAGGAGTTGGTAAAGATCATGCATCAACCCAAAGGTCGGACAAGTCGAATGCATTCAGATAAGAATTAAAGTATGATCTGCCTAATCGAGAAGAAAGGCGATTCCGCAAACCTGATTAGTAATGCATATATCATATTTTGAGAGCACAAAGTCCGTAGACTAATGGAATCTTCCTTCCTTGGCCTGGATAAAGATGTAAACATTTATATCTGAATGTGAGCTATCAAATAAAGATTCGAGTCAATCGCGCTTTGGCAGCCATATAGACTGTGATAGACCTGAATAGACCTCGCCTATCTGGCAACTAGCATCAGCAGCGAAAACAAAACAAAAACTTACAGCCTCGAAAACAAACCGATAACGAAAACCACTTCGGAATGAGTAAACAATTGAAAATTAAAGCCCTCTCTCGAGGAACAAAAGTCAAGCACATGGTATCCGTCCATATTTATGGCACGGCATCGTGGACGTTGTCGAGGGAAGAGTAAGATTGGAGATCGAAGGAGATCCAAGGATATATAAGCTTAACGCAAATAGGAACATAGACAGAATGAAGACATATACCTCACAACTCCTATTTAGTTGCGGGAGGCAGTCTTGATCTGCTTCGCGTGACTTGTTCCAAAGTCCAAAATTGGTTAAGCGGATAAGCATCAAGTAACAACGGCGAATATAATACGAATACGAAAAGAGTTAGAAGTCTTACTACGTTACTTTAGGGCTTTCTTTTTCTCGATTTTTCATTTCATCTGCTATTTCTACGGTACCAAAAATCAATGTAGATTCAAATACATACTTCAATACGTGTGTATTGGTATGCGGCAAAAAATTATGGCACTAACAAAACCCTCAATTACAATTAACAATACACCAATGACAATTGGAATAATTAAAAAAGCAACATATCCATAAGTGGACCCAACATAAAACGAAGTGTAGCAGCATAAAAACAAAAAAGTACTGGAAAACACATTGCAAATGCAAAAGTCTTGTAAAAGCTTTTGGGTCATCAACTAGGAGAGGAAAATTGTAAATTGCTGCGAAAAAGTGACAGCAATATAATACCGTGTGATACCCCTTTTTAAGGGGAAATTTCGTAACACAGCTGTTGTCTCATTCATTGGCAGTTCGCTCTGTCAAAAGCTTTTTGCTAGCTAATTCTCAACAAAGCTTTTTCTAGGTCAATCGATGAAAAGCTTTCAAGAGCAGCAACATAATTTCAGCGCTCCACACAATTCTGCTTGCAAAGCTTTACTAAAGCGTTATCGCGCCCTAAAGTATGCATACAAAATTTGGCGCTTAAAATACAAAAACAAGCGAAGTGTCACGAAGGGACGTTGAATATACGAAAGGAATACCAGTAGTGTACATATATGTGTATGTGTTAGAGATATACGCCCCCGATAAACGCTGCCGCCGCCTCCGATTTTGGTGGTTTTTCGCACGCCGCCGCCGAATGTCAAAAATATCGGCACGGCGGCGGCGGCGTCCGGCGCGTTACTATATTTTTTACTCGTTTAAGACTGTTTGGGCCATTTATTGTTTATGTCGAAAATTGGTCGGATATGGTCGAAAGTGGTATCAACTGATGCGCATCACTGCCAGTTATAAGAAACAATGTGCGAAATTTAACTCTTTCTAACTGTTCAAAGTTATTTAAAAAAACAGGCGCTTTCGATGTCAGCTTAACATGGACTTTGCACCACCCAATTCACCAAGTTATTAAAACAAAACACTTAAAGAAAGGTTATATAATAAATTTATATGCTCACTTTGCATATCTTTTTCAAAAAGTTAATAATGAACAATGAATTAAAAAAAAAGACCAAAGGCGAAAATGTTTTCAAATTGTCCTCAAGTTGTTAAAAAAAAAGCAAGTTACCCAAAAAAGGTGCCGATTTTTTAAAGAATTTTATATTGCGATTGGCCGAAAGAATAAGGGAAATCAGTGATGCAAAATCCTTTAGTATGTTCTAGGGTACAAACACTCCTTTGAAATGATTCTTACCTCATACTTAAGTTGAGGACATATGTACGTATGAGAAGGTTATGAAAAATCACTTGGGCTTACATTCAAACATCTTTTGTTTATATGCGAAACTATACAATAGCGTCTGAAATGTTAATTTTGATTTTCACACTTCATCCTTCAACACCCAAATCTCCCAGTTTGACATTTCCTAAAGTTGGCGGCATTGATATATCACCTACACCTTACGGCTCCTTTTACAAATGTGAATACGTAGGCATATATATTTACCAGGTGAGGCTTTGTCCTTCGCAATAACACTCAAAGTGGTGAAGCAACAGCTTTCCCAAGACCGTCGAACTAATGACCGTGTGTCCTACTACCCTAACGTAGTGGACAGTCGAACTAGTCTTAAAACTGAAGCTACGCGGTCGTCCATAATGAGCTCTTATATCGTAAGGCCGGAAAACAAGAGTTAACATCTTTCAACTTAAAATCGGTCGACTTTCATTCTAAAATATCGTTTTGATTTAACGAAGACTATTGAAATCGAAATCAATGTTGTGAACACAAACGTCTGCAAACTTTGGTCTACATTAAAAATTTTATCCAGGATCCTTGTAAAATTTTAATTCTGTAGATGCGCCGAGGATTATGCAATTTTCACCCATGAGTTACGCACTGACATCCACTTAGACTGCTTATGATTTCGAGGACGGCATCCTTGGCCGAATAGTTACTCCCTAACGTTTCAAGGTGTTTCTGTGGTGTAGCTCGGTAGCATAGCGCGACAAAAACATCCGTTAGAAAGTCTTCGGAGCTACACCTAGAGCTTCTAGGAAAGTGACGTCGACAAAAGTATGAGTTCGAAGTCACAGTCCTATAGCTTCTGTGCTAGCATAGGGTATAAGGGTCAGGAGGCGTGGTAGCGACTGGTGGTTGGGATTGCTACTGTTCGCACATGATTTAAAGAAATTGTGTTCGCGTCGATTGTTGGAGTTAACCCCAGGTGAAACTACGCTTTGCACGAGCTATACAGACAAAATTGTGACCATTTTATGTATCTCTATTTCTTTTCAGCAAACGCAGCAGTACCAATTCCAAAGGCCGGGGTTAGGTTGGAAGCCTCTCTGAAGTAAGTGAACGAGGCACAATCCATTCGCAAGAGCTACTCCTGAAAACTTTTAACCGATCTGTGAGATTTTGAGGCAAAAACCTCGGATCTTTCCGAAATGGCAAAAACGTTGATTTCCTTAAATACATACAAACAAAACCTGGTAAAAGTTTAGTTGGGGGGTCGACTGCTAATACGCTACCAAAAATATTGAGAAAGGTGTCAAACGACGCGTCTTGACATCAGTGCTAATAATCCGAAGGCGGAAAATACAAATTTTAACTCGTTCAAAAGATATTAACGAAAACCCGAAAAATTATGCGCGGGTCCCTCCGAAACCGGCGGTGGGACCCATAGTATTTCTGCGCAGAACACCTTCTTATAAAACATTACCCTGGGTGGGTCCAACACCGGTTTGGAGACCAAAACTATATCCGCGCAAAACTCTTCTGCTCACAATTTTTTTGTGGGTACCCAACATTACAACAACCACATGAAAATGGCCAACTTCAACTGCAAATATCTCCGACCAGAGATAACAATTTTCTTTTCTGCCTTCGGATTATTGTTGTCGAGGTCAATACGCGTCTTTTGACACCTCTCTGGATATTTTTGGTATCGTATTAGCAGTCGACCCCTCAACTAGACTTTTGCCAAAACACTGCCGAAATATTGTTTTTTTTAAATAGAAAAATCAAGCTTTTTAAAGTCAGAACACCAGCGTATGCCGGCGCGCCGCCACCACTGCCGCCGCGGCTATATAATAGAGCCTACGCCGCCGCCGCCGATAAAGTGATCGGCGAAAACCTCTAGTATGTGTGCGGAGAGACTCGGGAGCAGAACAACGCAAGAGAGTTTATAGTTAGGGCACATCCGTATGAGTTAATACGAGCGTAGCTTTAACAGATACTTACACAAATAGTTTGTTATACCTACGAATTAGAATGGCGATGTTAAGAGCATGAATACGAGCGCTCACAGCATCCACAAACCAGAGCATAGCTATTTCCATACAAAAAGAGGGGCAACTGGGATATTTATACACCTTTTGTTTATGAAAAAAAAATCACTTAAATATTCGTAGGTATATACTTTCGTTTTTGGGTTGGTCCCGACCTCACGTTTTTACTCAGCTTTATACATTTTAAGCTTTTATTTATTTACTTATGTATGTATATAAAAATGTCTTTTCTGCGTGTGTATGCGTGCTACTCTTATCTTTTGAATGTGTATTTTATATTTTTTCCGTCTATTTTGTATGTACATTTAAACAAAAGTACAAGCAGTATGGGAATCCCACCTAACTCTAAACTCTCTGCTACTTTTCTCTAACTGCTAAGGTATATGAAGGTGTGTTTATATAACTTGAAACATATTTAGTTCTCATGCTCACTCACGATGTCGTGCCCATCCCAAACTTGCTACTACTTGCTGCTATTTAATAAAGCTGGAGACAGCATCTTAGCTCATTTCGAATCCCGCAGCAATAAATGATGTATCAACATCGGAAGCTGGTTAGCGGTTATTTGGCTAGTAGTTACCACCTTTAACTTATCACATCACTCGTTGACTTTTGCCCTCCCCTTTTACTTTTGTATACATATAATGGAAATATTTACATATCTATTTAACCCATTTTCCTATACGAAGTGTTTAACTATCCGAATGATTTTACTGCACGCTTCTGCCATTGCACCGTGAAACAAGTATTTTGAAAGCAGAATAATGTCAACACTGGAATAAAAGTACACTATTTTTGTCTACAATTCTTCAAATTTCAAATTGTTCATGGAATTCAGCATATAAGACTAGGTTAGGTTAGGTTGAACTAACCGGACCATGAGGACCTCACATAGATTGAACGAGTCCGTGGTGTGACTAGAAGTTTATTTTAACGATCAAACAAACTGAAAAAACCTATCAAAAACCAGGACCTATGTTATAAAATAAAACCGTCCTCTTGGCAAATACTAGAAGCTTTCTAGACTTAAGCCACTTGCTACTTCTAGATCTGACAGCTGTATCCCTCCGTCTTAGCCTGGCAAGCGCAGGGCATGAGCACAAAACGTTCTCGATCGTTTCCTCGTCCAACCCTCACTTTCTACATCTGCTAGCACTGATCAAGCCTAATTTAAAGGCATGTGACGCCAGAAGGCAGGGTCCAGTCAGAATACCGTTATGAGTTTACAGTCCTCTCTGTTTAATGATAGAAGCAACTTTGTTAGTCTAGACCTACACATAATCCTCGAGAATTTACAGCCCCACGCTTGAACCCACGCCTTTCCCGCTTGGTCGATCATGTGCACCTCTCGGCTTCTCTTAATCCCGCCCAATCTAATTGGGACTTCTACAGAGCAAGCTTCGAGGCCCTTTTTAGCTAGTTCATCTACTTTTTCATTCCCATCTATTTCCATATGCCCCTGGGACCCAATATAGATGCTGTGCTATGCGCGATTATTGCCTTAATTGCTGCTTGGCTATCAATATAAAAGTTAACACGGCTTGTAGTTTAAGCTATTAACTTCCGGCGTTTGTGCTGCTTCGGTTACGGCTAATACTTCCGCTTGGAAAACGCTGCAGTGATATGGAAGTATTTAGGATCTGTTTATTTCCGGATCAGCATATTAAAGCATAGACCCTACTCCTTCCCCTACTTTGGAGCCATCTGTGTACACATGTATCGCCTCTTCCTTCATTTGAGCACCATTGCGCGATTGCTGCGCCATTGTGGTTTTAAGATCTCCCTCGAAGCGCAGAGAGGAAATAAGGTAGTCTGTTCGTCCTGTGATAGTCTGTTCGTCCTGTAATCGATGACGCTATACTACTATGACCGTATTTTCGTCGGTCAAGCTGCCCCGAGGCACTGAGCCTGGTTGCAGTTATTAACGCTACGTTCTTTGCTACCAAGTCTACAGGTGGAATGAGCAGAATGGCTTACAGTGCAGCGAATAGGTAGGGGAGTTGCTTCCAAGTTTTCAAACATGTAGCTGCTATTAAAGTTATGTCTGTTATTAAGGTAGCTTGCGATACCTCAATGAATAGAAAAACAAAGAGCAAGCAACGCAGCACTATGAATTGATCGAATGAGAGCATACAATCCTTTAGGAAAGAATGTTTCAAGGAGAGATCATGCTTCCGCAGATCAAGACGAAGACCTTGTTTTCAAGAAAGCAGAATGAATGTAATAAAGCACAGTGAGTGATAATGCTTTCTTAACAATTGTGATGATGCTGAGGTGCATCCAATTAAGTACTAACTACAACTACAACAACTAAGAATTGTCCTAAAAATTTTAAAATATAAATGAATATGGTGAGGTGACCGTAAATGAATTTCTCCAAGTCGCTGGTAGACTACAATATAAAAAGTATCCTGGGCCAGACAGCGTGTCCAACAAAGTACTATTAGATTTTGGTTAAGAGATGCCAACTTTTACGAACTTGTTCAACGTGCATCGCCTATTTGAGGGGCATTTCTAACAATATGGAAGGCCTGGACCATGAAACTCTAACCAAGGCCTGGTAAAAACCCGGCAGATCGGTCGATGGCTCGAAAGAGTGCTGCTTTTTAGTTACTTTAGATGTGAAAAATGCCTTCAGAATCGATAATTGGGAGAATAATACGCAACGACTAGATTACTAGTATATGAAAGATCAGCTGGTACGTTTTCGATCCACTTCTCTAGAACCTTCTGTATACCCGAGGAGCGCGGTTCAAGGTACGCTATGAAGATGTAAATATTGGATTCATGGATGACAAAGCTTTGGTTGTTACTGCCAAGGACTTAAGTGAAATATGCGGAAATTCCAACACAAGCATAGTCAGCATCCGATCGTGACTTGGGCAATATATCAAATAGGATGAAAGTAGACTAAGTCGTCATAAAAATCGGCAGCCATGGCATCGACATGGGCCCAGTAGTGAAATATATGGGGACTTTGATGAAGAGAAGGATACGTCAACCCCCATGTCAAATTTCATTTAGCAGCGCGAAAGAGCGCTACTTTTATGCTGAAAACGTCCTATGTCTGAATATAAGTTCCCTGCAAAGTATATAGGACTCTGCCAAATGACGTTGAGCAACACCACCAGCTCCTTGAGTATAAGGAAACCAAACGAAGCTTCAGACAAGGCAACTCCCGTTAGTGAGATTTCTTCAAACATAATGCTGAAGAAAAAATTCTAGCAGCAGAACAAACCGTGATGGTACAAAGTTCTCCGGAAAATATGTGGTCCTGTCCCACGATGACGACGGCGAGTATAATGATGGACGAAGACGTTCCGACCAAGAAAGTATTTTAGTACTACATGCAGCAGTTTGCAAGCAGTAGAAGCTAGATGCGAGCGACCTCCGCTGAGATGGAAGAGGCAGATAAGGGAAGAGTTATCTCCCTTGATGCTTCAAATTGGCGTCAGTTATCGCGAAACAGGGATAGCTGGCTTGACTTATTACAAAACGGCAAAATCGCTTAGGCGGTTAAACACCAGTAATTATGAGATGGTTGGTGATGCCAAATTTCATCATTATATTTTAAAAACTGTATTTTATTTACGGCTTGAGAGACTTTAAAGTTTACTTATATAAATGTGGGCGTTTCCAAAATTTTTCAAACCTTCTATTCTCGTCGTAAAGTCCATCCAAACACCAAGTTGCATCACTTTATCTGTCTTTGATATTAAATTAACGCGTTTTTTCCTTTTTCTGAAATTCTAGATGTCGATAAAGTTGGCGTACTTATTGTTCGATTTCGCTCGTACTCAATACCGATCTATTCTGAGTCAAGATAAAGCAGCATACTAAAATTTGATATTTAAATGTTTATCCTTGTTATCATGTTAATGGGCGGTCGCCGGGTGTTATGGTGGTAGCGTGCTCCGCCTACCACACTGAGATCCAGGGACAAAGCAACATCAATACTTAGAAACAAGTTTTTTCAACTAGAAGACAATTTTTCTAAGCGGGGCCGCCCATCGGCAGTGATTTGGAAAGTACTGCGAGTATATTTCTATCATGAAAAGCTTCTCAGTGAAAACTCATCTGCCTTGCATATGCCGTTCGGAGTCGGCATAAAACAAGTAGTGCTGTCCCGCCATTTGTAGGAAAATTAAAAGGAGCACGACGCAAATTGGAAGAGAAGCTCGGCCTAAAATCTCTTCGCAGATTATCGCGCCTTATATTTATTTATTTTATTCATTGGTGTTTTAATACGTACGCGCACACATACGTACAAACATACATCCCAATATTTATAGGAAACCTATAATGGCTGATGTGATCTATCTTGAGCCCTTGAATGCTCCATTCACCACACATCTTAAAATGTCTATGTATGCACATAACAAGACGCACTTCTACCCTGCAAAAAATGCGGTTAGTATAGGGTTTGACTCCGGGATGGCTCTCAAGTAGTATGCGACTAATGCCAGTTTTGATCTCTTTGTATGCATTGAATTGTTCCTTTTATTTGAGCATGTCCCTATGAAGAGACTAATTGTACCCATTTATACCCGAACGGCAAAGATAGGACCAATCCCCTTGTACCCATATGGGAACGAATGAAGACCAATCTCTTCTCATCAAAAAGTGTTACTTTTCGTATGGTACGAGGTTACGCTCAATTTAAACGAAATATTAAGACTTGCAAAAAATTGTTAGAACACATCTATGTAATAAATATATCTTAAAAAAACTAGAATACACGCAAATATTGTGCCGTTTTAGTATCTACAATCCACTAAGATATTTGATGTTGATAGCACCTAGCACAGACGGTTCATGTCTCCGCTATTAAGCACAACACATTTTGTAGCGCGTTATTTATCCACTGCCGCGGGTCTTCAATAATTGCCGCTAGATGGATCTAACTCTCCTTTGCGAGCCTAGCCAAGAGAGTTTACAAACAAGCATACATACAAGTGAAGCTAATGTAAGCGTGTTGAAAACAGTATTAAGTCGCCAACGTCATTCCAA
>JARSSU010007856.1:7500-51489 GCA_029619165.1 Eurosta solidaginis
GTTTTGAGTTGGATGAAAAAATTTGAAAAAAATCTGAAAAACGTCTTTCGTAAGCTAAAAAAAGAAGAAAAACTTTAAGCCAATTCTAAAGGGGTCGGGTTCAAAATTGGTCGAAATGAGATGGAGTACCCCATATACATTGTACATATTTATTAAACTAAGTAACTATTTTAAATTGGTTATATTTAAATAACTTACCGTGTGCTTTCCGTTCTCGGTGAGCAATCTTTTGAGAAATTTTTTGTTGTATATCTGTAAAGCGGGGAAATAAAGAAGACGGAATGTTTAATTACACGCGAAAGGTGGAAGGAAGGAATATTGATGAAAGATTTTGGTAACTTTTTAGAGGTAATTATTTATTATTGGTATTAGAGAAAAATTGCAAAGTTTACAAACGGCGATGGTTACTAGGACATGTTTCTGAATTTCACTTCGTCATCAGCTAGCTTCTCGGGAGCTGAATATTGAACTCGAAATCTCCAACATTCATAGTTTATACTAGTGTATAAGCTTTTATCCCCTCAGCCATATGAATCCCCTGCTGCTCGCTTTGCAATTGGCCTCTAAGTATTGCCTTTTTGTTGCTATTCCTTTATTCACCATATATGTAGGTACATACTAAATATCAGGGTTAGGATTTTAAGGCATTCGCCTATTTTATCTGCTTGGTCCTATCTGTATATGAAATCAAGAATTACGCGTTTGACATCTTTTTTATTAAAAATATAAATTCTTATTTTGTATTTTTGTGCCTTTTTGATTTTATCGCCTTTTTCCGCCTTTTCTAGGTGCTTTGCCTTTTTATATTCACCATGCATGGTCTTATGCGGACTATTTATAAAATCGTTTTAATTTCAATATTTGCAAGTGCAGAACACATTTTTATTTCAGGACCATTTTAAATTACTTAAAAATTGGATTTTATAACCTGTATTTATACCGATTTTGTCCTTTAAATATTGAAATTAAAACGAAGTTATATATAAATGTTGAGTTGAAAAATGCACGGTGTACGAATTAGTAGTGGATTAGGCTAGTATATACTAAGATTGGTAATTTAATAATTAATATTTAGGTCAGCCAATAAATAATGTATTGGAAGCGCTGCAGAATATATAAAACAATTTAAAACAGGCCAGAGGGCCAGTAGCTACAGCAATATTGGAAAAATTTAATATGGTATTTCAAGCGAAATCAAGGTCTGCAATGGGATAAAAAAATTGCCGGGATTGTGAATGGTGAAAAGTCGATAGCATGACCCAGTAAATATAACCACAAATGAGGTGGAGTTTTTGAATTGGGCACCATTAGTCTCTGTGGATGTCGAGAGGAGTTTTAGTTCATTCAAATCAATGCTTCGCGATATCGCATGAGGTTATTACCCGAAAATTTTAAAATGCACTTAGTGGCACTGTGCTACTATGATAGCAAGAGTGAAAAATCACAGTCAACCTCTGTATATATTTTTAAAAATATTTATCGGTACGTAACGCTGTGTATTTAAAAAATTTAAAAAGTAAATGCCTTTTTTTGCCTTTTTTAAAACTCATTTTGCCTATTTGTAAATTTTTGTTGCCTTTAAATGCTAACCCTGCTAATTATATATGTTTTTTAATATATATTTTTTAATCCTAATTGTGTGGAATAATTGTAGGCGCGTTAAGAGCTCAGTAACGCTGGATTTTTAAATTAGTGAGAATTTTACACAGGTCTTCTTACTCATTAAATTGAAATTTTCCACAGTTGAAAGGTAATTTTTATACGCAGCTGAGCAGAGCTCACAGATTATATTAACTTTGTTCGCATAACGGTAATCCGTAACGGCATAAACTAATCGAGATAGATATAGACTTCTATATATCAAAATGATCTGGGTGAAAAAAGAATTCATTTAGCCATGTCCGTCCGTCCTTTCGTCCGTCCGTAAACACGATAACTTTAGTAAATTTTGAGGTATCTTGATGAAATTGGTATGCAGGTTCCTAGGCGCTCATCTCAGATCGCTGTTTAACATGAACGAAATCGGACTATAACCACGCCCACTTTTTCGATATCGAAAATTTCGAAAAACCGAAAAAGTGCGATAATTCATTACCAAAGACGGATAAAACGATAAAACTTGGTAGGCGCGTTGACCTTATGACGCAAAATAGAAAATTAGTAAACTTTTGGACAATGGGCGCGGCACCGCTCACTTTTAAAAGAAGGTAATTTAAAAGTTTTGAAAGCTGTAATTTGGCAGTCGTTGAAGATATCATGATGAAGTTTGGCATGCACGTTACTCCTATTACTATATGTATGCTAAATAAAAATTAGCAAAATCAGATGACGAACACGCCCACTTTAAAAAAAAATTTGTATAAAGCCAAATTTTAACAAAAAATTTAAAATCTTTACAGTATATAAGTAAATTATGTCAACATTCAACTCCAGTAATGATATGGTGCAACAAAATACAAAAATAAGAGAACATTTCAAAATCGGCGTGGCTCCGCCCTTTTTCATTTAATTCGTCTAGAATACTTTTAATGCCATAAGTCGAACAAAAATTTACCAATCCTTGTGAAATTGGATAGGCATAGATTCTATGACGATACCTGTTTTCTGTGAGAATGGGCGAAATCGATTGACCCACGGCCAGTTTTTATACACAGTCGACTGCCCTTCCTTCCGCTTGGCCGTTAACACGATAACTTGAGCAAAAATCGATATATCTTTACTAAACTTAGTTGACGTACTTATCTGAGCTCACTTTATCTTGGTATTAAAAATGGGCGAAATCCGACTATGACCACGCCCACTTTTTCGATATCGAAAATTTCGATAAATGCGATAATTCTATACCAAATACGAAAAAATGGATGAAACATGGTCATTGGATTGGTTTTTTGACGCAAAATATAACTTTGTAAAAAACTTTGTAAAATGAGTGTGACACCTACCATATTAAGTAGAAGAAAATGAAAAAGTTCTGAAGGGCGAAATCGAAAGCCCTTGGAATCATGGCAGGAATACTGTTTGTCGTATTACATATATAAATAAATTAGTGGTACCCGACAGATGATGTTCTGGTTCACCCTGGTCCACATTTTGGTCGATATCTCGAAAACGCCTGCACATATACAACTAAGGGTCACTCCCTTTTAAAACCCTCATTAATACCTTTAATTTGATACCCATATCATACAAACACATTATAGAGTCACTCCTGGTTCACCTTTATGGCAATATCTCGAAAAGGCGTCCACCTATAGAACTAGGGATCACTCCCTTTTAAAATACCCATTACCACCTTTCATTTGATACCCATATCGTAGAAACACATTCCAGGGTTACCCTAGGTTCATTTTCCTACATGGTTATTTTCCCTTATTTTTTCTCCAAAACTCTCAGCTGAGTATGTAATATTCGGTTACACCCGAACTTAGTCTTCCTTACTTGGTTTTTGAAATATTTTCCTCATTCCAGGTAAGTTTTTTTTCTGAGTGCGGAATAGTTCTCAATGTTCTCAGATGGTTTGGGCAAGGACAAAAGGAGGGTACAAAAGTGGACATTTGCCAAAAGGGGTTAAGGGGCTTGTTTCTATTACTTTCGGAAGATGGTTCAATAAATCGCAGCATGAAAGTGCCTCATCCATACCAAAGGTTGCATTTAACGTTTAACTAGAAAAAGCAGTTCGGTTTATCACGGATAAGGATAATAACCGATTCGAACAAAAAAAGGCTTTCTCAGTGGGATATGGTTATTTTTGATTATTTTTTCGGTTTTTCACAGTAATTAATTTTTATTTTCAAATATTTTTTCACTATCAGTGAGATCGTTTAGTGTGATTTATTGCCAGCGGTTTTTTTAAAGTGTTATTTTGCGACCGAAATAGGTTTTGGGGATGACAAATCTCGTCGGCTTTGTTAGAACCAACAGAATGAAAACTTAACATTATGTTGTTTTCAGGGTTTGAAAATAATTGTTTTCTTTAAAATTATACCCAGAAAAAATCATACTACGTCCCAAAAATATATTTTTAAGGATATGCATGTAGGGTTATATTTATATTCAACTTTAAATGTACCTACTTTAAATAAATTGAATTTTTTTCGGGATTTTTGTAGTAATTTTTGGATAATTCTGAGACTAAATAAATTCGGGTTTATTATGGGGGTTTTTCAGGATTGCTTTGGGCACTACTTTCAGATTATTTTGGGATTCTTTTAGACCGTTATGGAATTATTTTTATATAGGGCTCGGAAAAATTAATTCATGAATACGAGCAGTTATCGGGTTGTTATTATTATCATCTTGTTATTGATTTGTTATCGAAAAGATATCGGTTTGCTATCGAAAAAGATGGAGTTGTTACCGAAACGTTATTAAATCATTGTTGATTTGTTTTTACGCCATCGTATGCATGGTAAACATCGTACTCAGAGTTCAAACCGAGAGAAAAGCCAAATTTCCAAGGAGTCACGCGGCGTTCTGGCTCATCTTCAATCTGAATATTTAATAAAAATCTTATTCACCCAGAATCGACCTCTAAATACCTAAAATTTGTCCTGCATGTGACCACCTACGAATGAAGTATTAACCCACGCGAAGATAATTGGGATCTAATTCCATGGCGTGTGCAGGAGCTATAAGTAAAGAAGGAAGAAACGGTCCCCCATTTTCTCTGTAAGTGTCCAGGTCTAGTCAATATCAGGCAAAAAAACTGTGGACATACATATTTATTGTCCAAACTAAATAATTTGAACTAAACATCAATAAAATATTTATAGCATCTTAAGGTAACTATAAACACAGACAGAAACAGTTTCACAAGCCGAGGCGCCCTTAGCAGTTTGGTTTGGCAAACCCTTCTAGGGCATTTCGCAATGAAGAGCTTCTCTAGAAAATATCATCTATCTTAGTAACCTCTTGTCGCTTTCCATCTTTCTGTGGTGATGCGAATCTCCCCAAGAGCTATTGCCGGATAAAGCAGGATTTCTCACGTTGGCCAGAATGCAAGCACATTTTCGGGATTGAGCAGCTGCGACTTCTTACCCTGAAGCAAAACCTACTCCGGTGTTCTCTCTCAACCATGTAGTATACGTGTATGTTTGTATCATGAATTGATCGTTTCCATTACCATTGAAACCCGTTAAGAAACTGCACAACCATATAAAATTGCATTTAAATTTTTCTCAGTGGATTTTTAATGGTAATGGCAACTGTCCAGCTGTAGTGAAGTCGGTATTAAAGAGCTGAGGGAACAAAAGTCAAACTATCAATATTTGTTTTGTATACTAAAATGTCATTGAATGTCCCATGTGTTTGTGGTCTGTTTGATGTTGTCTCCCTGCAACACGAGCTCATGATTGGTTGTGCACGATTACATCCCAGAAGACTAAGCGGTAGGTCAATTATATTATAAAATATCTCGTTCTCATATGTACACAAGCACATCCATATGTTTGTAAGTAGGTGATAGCTATGGCAAATGAGTCAAGAAGCTCGTTTAGCTGTCATTAAATTCTACTAGCACTTGCTTGTGGATTTTGTTTAACTGTAACTGTAAAAACATTGTTAACTTATTTTCAACCATGTAACAGCAGGTAACCATCAAATGCTGCCACAATGGCAAATATTTACAACTACCACATCCTTGTAGGTATGAGCGCTAAACCGACCCAAACAAAATTGTTTGTGGCTTTTTTGGCCCATTGATAGAAACTTTCAAAGATTTCGATGCAGACAAGACATATCGGCACAAAGACAAATTACATATTATATAAATTATTTGTCCTTAAACAAATGGCATCATGAAAGCAAAATTTCTATGTATCTAGATGCCGCCGCCAACTATCCGGATTTCGGTTGTTGGTTTTAAAATATCTAACTTTGCAGATCCTCCAATCGAAAATTATCCAGTTGGGAAGAAAGTTCTTGAGTATCGCTATTCATGCGCCACTTGAGGACAATTTTTCTTAAATTTTGGCACCCGGTTCTGAAAAATTTTTCAAGCCTCAAGTGCGTTGCAATTTGGGAAGTTACTTCAAAATCGTTCGCAATACTCCCGGATTGTACATTAAATGTCGCGGTTCCCACTCCACTTAATGCATAAATAATTTCTTCCCTTCTGAATAGTTATAGTATTCACAGCGAAGTTCCAGATACTAAGCCTCTAATTAGCCGGGGAGTTAGTCAAACTGATTCCAATATTCTCTAAAGATTGGGAATTTCTCAGTATCCCTTAGCACCATTTAACCGATTTCTTCCATTTTGTATTGCACTATTTGAACTACAGCCTAAGATTCAGTATTTATTTTATTTACAGGATTCCCCACTATTATGATGGATAAAGGGACCCCAACTTAATAGCGATAACGTTTTTAATGATCTATAGAAATCATTACAGATCGTCGAAATTTCTTTGGTTGGTTTTAAATTTTAATATAGAAAGTTACCGTTTTTCTGGTCAGTCTAATATACGTACTGCGTAAAGTTACATGTTTGCAAAAGTTTCTTTTTACTATACATAACCCACTCAAGTGAACTTAAAGTTTATATGTGGCAAATATTGCACACTAAATAAAAGAATAAAAAATATATAAAAGAGCTCGCAAAATCAGTTGAATCTGGATACGTTGAAATATAATTCGTTGTCCTATGAAAATACATTGGCACGAATGTACATTTTTACTTCGTTTATATTAAGTCGGTTTCGTGTTGGTCCGCAAATTTCAATATACAATTGGGTGAATCTTGCAATAAATTCTTGCGCAATCTTCCGTGGTGGTAGAGTCCCAAACTTGGGACATACTTTAGATCACAATGGAAATGCAACTTTAGAGGTGAGAATGTTGCTAGGTGACGTCGACAGTGTGATATTTAAAAAACTCGTCCGAATTTGGAAATTTAAGTAACTGAGGTTTAAACTTACTTTCCAGTTGGAAATTTAAAACTTTGAAGAATTTTTTACCTCTTACTCTCCTCCCCCTCTCTCACATTTTCTTTATCATTTTGTTCAGTCCTCCTTCTGCCTTTATATTTCCCTGCGTCCCCCATTGAGTCTGCCCTTTTTCACTACATGCAAAATTTAATGCTGCACTTCCGTACATGTAGCCTCTTCCCTCTACTGGGAGTGGGGTGCATACAGCCTACACTACAAGAACTTTGCTTGTAAACACTAAATATTTGTATGACACTAAGGGAAGAGGGCATTCAGGGTGACTTAAAAATGCACGCTTTGAATTGCTGGACCTTTATCTAAAGTAAAAGAAAATATTCTTAATGCCAACGTTATTTTTAATAAGTGAGCGTATTAAAGTTATACATATATACTCTTCTTTGTATGTGCATACATATATAAATATATCTAATTCAAGGCGAATTGTTTAGAATATTCAGTTTGAACGAGCAAACATATACTAATCACCTTCAGGCTCACCTTCTGCTTTGATTCAATTGAATATTCCTCTCATCGCGCCATCTGGATATGTGATGTCTCAATGTGTTCCGCACTTCCGAATTTAGAAAACAATAGAACAATGACACTGAAAATCCCTATAAAAGGATAACAAAAAATAAATATATTAGTAAAGTAGGAGGAAAAAATAATGAAATATGTATGCATATAAATAAATATAATGAAAATCTATTGTGAAGGCAACAAATGCATACTTAGTTTCATTTCCTATTATATAAGTTATGCTTTTTATAAACTCATATCGAGATCCACACATTCGTGTTTAATATTCATTTTGCTTACCTGGGTACTTAGCAACAAAGCTCGCACGATAGCGAACATATTGCTCATAACGCCACTTTCGCTGGGACCAGCTAAAACCACTAAATATGTAATGCCAAAAAGTGGAATGAGTACTAACAAAGCTTTAGCTGCCTTACGATACTGGCGCGTTTCCACTGTGTTGGCTGATCGAAGTTTTGTTATTAACACCTGAAAATTAATAATTTCAATTATGAGTTAGCGATAATAAATAATAATAATAATAATAGTGATAAATATGACAATGCAATAGTAACGAAAAACAGACTCCGATAGGTGGCGTATGGATCGAAATAATTCCAAAAATCGTACTTTTGGTCCGATTTGGTTCATATTTGGAATACATAATATATATGTGAATAGAAAGCGACCCTTGATAAAAATCACCGCTAGGTGGCGCAAGGATCGAGATATTAAAAAAAAATCGCATTTGTGGTCCGGTTTGGTCCATATTTGGAACACATAATACATACATGAATAGAAAGCGACCTGAACCTTAGTTCAGAATGAGAAATAATAGGCAATTAAATAAAGACTAAAAACTTGAAAATAAAATAGTAAAAAAAAATTGTAAATTAAACGGTTTTATTGAAAACAATACTTACATGAAGTAATAATAATACTAAAAGCTAGAAAATAATTAGGTAGGTCCTAAGCCTTGAAGAGCAGTTAAGATTATTGAAGCTACGTAAAGAAGTAATGAAGCTCCACGGTGTAGTCCAGCAATTGGAGTCTGGCCCGGTCTTGCGCATAGGAAAGTACATCCATTTCGACGAACTTGATGCAGCAGTACCGAAGTTTAGTGGCGACAATCACTACGATATAAATCGGTGGTTTTTACAGTTTGAAGACTATGCTGATGCTAACAACTATAATGAAAGACATAAATGCCTAGCATTGCGCCGATGCATGACTGGGACAGCGAAAGAATTCGTTTTGAACCAAGGCCTAACGAATTACTCCACGCTTTTTTATGCGCAATGTTCCGCCGCAAATGCTCTCGACAGGAGGTCTATCGCCAGTTATGTGGTGGCAATGCAATCAATCGCTGCCCAATCGGAGATAATGGAGCAGGAGTTGGTAGACATTATAGTGGACGGACTCCCAGACAGCAGCAACAATATAAGCATCTTGTATGGCGCTAATACCATAAGCGAACTCATACGCCGAATAGAACCAATTGAGCACAGAGGTATCAAATACCGCAGTAAAGACAAACACTACTGAAGATCTTTCCACTGTACGTTGTTTCAACTGCTCCCGATTCGGGCATTATCAGAGTGCCTGCCCAAAGCCGCAACGCCCAGCCGGGTCATGTTTTATTTGCCATCAACTAGGACATATGCATCGCAATTGCCCAAAGAAGAAAACCCAAACATCTCAAGTTGCAGCCGTATCCATGGATGACTATGTTCCTTTAAAATCTCAGCAAGAGGTAAGTGTGGCCTTTTACGATAAAAATCGAAACAGATATACAGGTTTTACAAATATCATCTCTCTTTTAGATTCCGGTAGTTCTATTAGCCTTATGCAAAGTTCAGTTAAGCTGTCATTTCGGGCAAAGCCTACACAATTCGTTGGCGTTGGTAAAAGAAGGATATATTCCTTCGGCGCAGCATTGTGTGCAAATTATTTTCGTAAATTAATTGGAAATATTAATGTAGTAATAGTTCCAGATGGAGCTTTAACTCTTCCATTAATTCTTGGTCGAAATTTTTAGCAAAAATTTAACATTCACTTACAGCCCTATTCTGTGCACTTGACAAATTCACCATCTTGCTTATTTGTCAAGTTTGATAATTTATCAAGTAATTGCTATTCTATGTAAAAAATAAAAGGTTTTTTCGCTGACAAATTGACAATAAGTCAAACGCTCTTGATAATTTACTTTATACGGATAAACTTAAATTGGAATTCTGTTATTGTGCGATGGAGAGAAAATGGAAGATTTATTACTTTTGCTATAATTGTGGGAAAATCCTCCTGGGGTTTTTGGGGGTAATTTCGGGATGGTTTTCGAGACTCCCTCGGGGTCCTCCCAGGGTCATTCGGGGGTCGTTCCGGGATCTTTTTGGGGACTCTCTTGGGGTAATTTGGGGGTCTTCCGGGATGATTTAGGGGACTCCCTCGGGGTACTCCCGAGTCATTTAGGGGTCGATCTGGGATGTTTATGAGGACTCCCTCGGGGTCTTTCCGTGATGGTTTTGGAGACTCCCTCGGGGTCATTTGGGGTCATTCCGGGATGTTTTTGGGGACTTCCTCGGGGTTATTTGGGGGTCATTCCGGAATTTTTTTGGTGACTCCCTCGGGGTCATTTGGGGGATGTTCCGGGATGGTTTTGGGGACTCCATCGTGTCCTCCCGGGGTCATTTAGGGGTCGTTCCGGGATTTTTATGGCGACAACCTCGGGGTCATTTGGGGGACATTCCGGGATGATTTAGGGGACTCCCTCGATGTCCTCCCGGGGTCATTTAAGGGTCTTTCCGGGATGGTTTTGGAGATTCCCTCGGGGTCTTAGGGTTCGTTCCGGGCTGTTTATGGGGACTCCCTCGGTGTTATTTGGGGGTTATTCCGGGATTTTTTTGGTGACTCCCTCGGGGTTATTTGGGGGTAATTCCGGAATTTTTTGGTGTCTCCCTTGGGACATTTGGCCGACATTCCGGGATGGTTTTGGGGACCCCATCGGGTCCTCCCGGGGTCATTTAGGGGTCGTTCCGGGATGTTTATGGGCACTACCTCGGGGTCATTTGAGGGACATTCCGGGATGATTTAGGGGACTCCCTTGGGGTCCTCCCGAGGTCATTTAGGGGTCTTTCCGGGATAGTTTTGGAGATTCCCTCGGGGTCTTAGGGTTCGTTCCGGGCTGTTTATGGGGACTCCCTCTGAGTTATTTGGGGGTCATTCGGGGATTTTTATGGTGACCCCCTTGGGGTTATTTGGGGGTAATTCCGGAATTTTTTGGTGACTCCCTCGGGACATTTAGGGGAGATTCCGTGCTTCTTTTGAGGACTCCATCGAGTCCTCGCATGGTCATTTAGGGACGTTCCGGGTTATTTTTGAGGGCTCTCTCGTGGTAATTTGGGGGTAATTCCGGGATGATTTTGGGGACTCCTCGAGGTCATTTGGGGTCATGCCCCCAAATAACACCGAGGGAGTCTCCAAAAATATCCCGGAATGACCCCTAAATGACCAAGGGAGGACCCGATGGAGTCCCCAAAAGAATCCCGGAAGACGTCCAAATTACCCGGAGAGAGTCCCTAAAAAGATTTCGGAAGGACCCGAGGGAGACCCCAAAATCATCCCGGAATGTCCCCCAAATGACCCGGAGGTAGTCCTAATACACATCCCGGATCGACCCCGCGTGCACCCCGAGGGAATCCACAAAATCATCCCAGAAGACGCCCAAATTACCCGGAGAGTACCCAAAAATATCCCGTAACAACCCCCAAATGACCCCGGGAGGACCCGATGGAGACCCCAAAACCATCCCGGAATGTCCCCCAAATGACACCGAGGTAGTCCCCATAAACATCCTGGAACGACCCCTAAATGACCCCGGGAGGACCCCCAGGGAGTCCCCAAAATTATCGCGGAAGACATCCAAATTACCCCGAGAGAGTGCCCAAAAAGATCCCGTAACGACCCCCAAATGATCCCGGGAGGACCCGATGGAGACCCCAAAACATTCCGGAATGTCACCCAAATGACCACGAGGGAGTCCCCAAAACCGTCCCGGAATGATCCCCAAATGACCTCGAGGGAGTCCCCAAAAAATCTCGGAATGACCCCAAATGACCCCGAGGGAGTCCCCAAAGCCATGGCGAAATGACCCCCAAAAATACAGCGGACTATTTTTCGTATTCCCATTTCGGGGTTAGAAGTATAAGATGAGACATATCACTCCAATTGCTCATGCGTGGCACGTTCAACTTTAGATTTCCTTGAAAAAACTATGATTTAAAATATTTGTTACAAAAAATAATGAACAATATTTAATTCTTACGTTTTTTCCATTTCGCGATTGTTGCACTAAACAGCTGATTTCTGTTTACTTTATTTAGTTCACCACAATATGGTGAAAAGCACAGGTCGTAGAGCTTTTCAGAGTTGTCAAATTATGCACAGAATAGAAATATTTGTCAACTTGATAAAAATCTTGATTATTTTCCAACTTATTGACAATTTGTCAAGTGCACAGAATAACCCTGTTAATACAATTAAATGAAATATCAAATGAATTTAAAAAAACGTAAAACAAAAGGTACCTTCTAGAAATACTGAATTAAATAAAGAAGATCCGAAAAAACATATATCTGATTCGATTATTAATAAATTTGTTGATGGTGACTTAAGTGTTAAATTAGATGGTAATAAGCCTACATTAAGTGAAGTATATGACAGACGTGATCATAATAAGCAGGACTCAAAAGAAATTGTCAATTACCCCTATGATATGACGGATCTGTTTGATTCAGCTGTGAAAGAGATAGGAATAATAGATGAAAGTGTTTTTCAGTCGGAAATAGATATAGGGCCCAGTTTGGCTAAACGAGAAAGAGGGGTAGTAATGGAAGTGTTGTCTAGTGAATATTTATCGCCTACATCAATTGAACCGTATGACTACAAAATGACAATCCGAACAACGGATGATATACCTTTCTATTCTTTGCCAAGACGATTATCGTTTAATGATAGGGAAGAGGTACAAAAAATCACTGATGATTTAATGAAACGCGAAATTATACGACCTAGTAACTCCCCTTATGCTTCTGCGATTGTCCTGGTAAAAAAAAAGAGTGGCGAAACTCGTATGCGCATCGATTGCAGAGCTTTGAATAAGAAAACAGTACGCGACAATTTTCCATTGCCCCTAATAGAGGATTGTATAGATTATATGTCGGGGAAAAAGTGGTTCACTCCCTTGGACTTGAAAGATAGGTTCAATCAGTTAGCAATGGATGAGGGATCTATTCCATTAACATCTTTTGTCACACCACATGGGCAATTCGAGTACCTTAGAATGCCATTTGGGTTAAATAATGCACCGGATAATTTTCAGAGATTTGTCTATAACACTTTCCGAGACCTAATTGATGCAAAAGAAATCATTGTGTATATTGATGACATATTAATAGCGTCAAGTGATCTTGAAAGTCTTAGGAGGACTTATGAAACAAATTTGGAACTTAAGCTTAGGAAGTGCAAGTTTTGCTACAACGTCATTGAGTATTTGGGTTATCAAGTTACTCCTTCAGGAATACAGCCTTCGAGGATCCATATTAAGGCAATTGCGAATTACCCAGTCCCAAAGAATCATAAAGAGCGCCGCTCTTGTATTGTTTTGTTTTCTTATTTTCGAAAATTTGTCCTTTCTTTTTCTAAAATCGCTAAGCCACTCTTAGATTTATTACGCAAGGATGCTAAATTTAGGTTTTCAAGGGAATGTTTTAAGGCATTTCAGGAATTACGCAATATTTTAGTAAGTTCACCGCTGTTAGCACAATATGATCGCAAACGTGAAACACAACTTCATTGCGATGCAATCAGTTACGGCTTTGGTTCTGTGCTTCTACAAACGCAGGACGATGGAAAATTTCATCCAATAGCGTACTTTTCCAAAACAATGACACCAGCTGAGTCTAGATATTGTCAGGGATATTAGCATCGCTAAGTTATACCATCACTAAGGCGATGCTAAGGCCACGATAAGCAGTATTTACGTCAATAATCAAATCATGTATACACATATATAAGGCAGCCGAAAGATGTCACACACAGATGCATTTACTTATACGCCTATGTATGCGCGAGAGACTGTAAACTACAAACATTCGCATCAATAATTCAATCATTATGTATCTACATAAACGAATAAATAATTGCGTCTACACATATGCACGTATACGAGCAGCGGAGCGGCAATGCACAAACACATGCATATATCTTATCTGAGTTGTCACAAGAGAGAGCAATAATTTGTGCACGTAGTTGTGGCTTGCGATTTTGTAGCCGAAACTAACTAGTAAGTTCTGGAAATCGAAGAGCCTAGAAGTATGCAGCGTAAACTATAAAAGCGGGGCAGGCGAGTAAGAAGTAATTCAGTTTGATTTTAATTGTCAAGAAGTTGCGATTAAGACGATATCTAGCGAGCAATAGCAGTATTATTTTGAATAGTAGAGTTTAAGTTGAGCTATCAATCAGTTATTGATTAAGCACGCGATCTGGCGGCCAATAGTAGAGTTTCATTTGAGTTATCAATCAGTTTGGTTATTAAGCCAGCGAGTAGCAAAGTATAAGTGTTATTGTGAAGTACTTTAATAAAGGCCATTTTTCCATTATTCAATATTGGAGTATTTATTCAACAGTTTAGTGATTCGAACTTAACAGAGGATTGCAAATAAGAGGATTTGCAAGTAGAATTCGTTACAATTGGTGTCAGAAGAGGAATTGTTGAATAAATTCCAGAGGACAACAAGGACATGGCAAAGTTCAGTGAATTGAAGATCCAGCAACTGAAGAAGGAGTTGGACAGCCGTGGATTAAATACACCCGGCAATAAACTCGAACTTCAGGCACGACTACGAGAGGCAATGGAATTAACGTGGAAGAGTATGTCTTTCATCTTGATGGCGAGGAGACAACAAAAATTGAAGAGAAAAACGAAACATCGCAGACAGTTACCAGCACAGACTTGAACATGGTATTGGCTGCAATATCTGCACAAACATCGGCAGTAGCATCAATGTCGTCGCAATTGACATCCCAACTGGAAGCGCAAGAGGCACGTATAACAGAAATGTCATCACAAATATCCACAAATATGGCATCACAATTGGAATCGCAGGAGACACGCATAACATCGAAGATTGAAGCACAAGAAACGCGTATGTCAGAAATGTCGACACAGATTACATCCAAGGTGGAAACACAGCTCGAAGAGCAGAAGACATATATGGCATCCCAACTGGAATCACAGGAGGCACGTATTTCAGAAACGACGTCGCAAGTGTCATCTCAATTGGAAGATCAAAAGACATATATGGCATCTCAATTGGAAGCGCAAGAGGCACGTATATCTGAAATGTCGGCAGAAATTTTGGAACAGGTAGCATCAAAACTGGAAGCGCAGGATGCAAAAATGGCTCAATTTCAGGCAGAAGTAGATGAATTAAAAGGTCGTATGGAGCAGTTGCAACTTAATCGGCCGGCTGCTTCAGCGAGTAATACGAAGGTAAAAACTCCATCTTTTGACGGCTCTGTTCCTTTCCAGGTCTTCAAGCTACAGTTTGAGAAAACCGCAGCAGTGAACAACTGGAATTCGGAAGATAAAGTTGCTGCACTGTTCGTGGCATTGAAGGGGCAGCAGCGTAAATCCTACAGACGATTCCCGAAGGAGAGCGGAACAATTATGAAGCATTGATGGCTGCTCTAGAGAGACGATACGGAACTGAGCATAGGAGACAGATATACCAAATGGAGTTGCTGAACCGCTTCCAGAGGCCTGGTGAAACATTGCAAGAGTTTGCGTCGGATATTGAAAGGCTAGCACATTTAGCGAATGCGGATGCACCCGTGGAATACACTGAAAGGGTAAAGATTCAGAGCTTTATAAATGGCATACGAGATGTGGAAACGAAGCGGGCTACATATGCGAATCCAAAACTAACATTTACTGAAACGGTATCGCATGCTTTGATTCAGGAAACAGCGTCGCTTCTGTGTAAGCCAGTTTTCAAAGCACGCCGTGTGGAAGTAGAAAATCCAGAGTGGGTAGACACAATTTTGGAAGCACTGAAGGGATCTCAACAGAAGAATGCCGGAGATATTAAATGTTTCAAGTGCGGCAACCCAGGTCACATTGCACGTCATTGCGATCTTGGTCCTAATAGTTCCAACAATGTGGGTGGCCGTAAACGCAAAGCTGGCGGAAATGAGCAAAAGCGTGTCGGATGTAAAGAACGAAAACTTGCCCCGGCTATTGAATGTCCTGTGATATCTGTGTCGCAGATTGGAGGGAAATCAAGCAGTCTTACCATCAGAGGGAATGTGGATGGCAAGGAGCATGTACTGACTGTAGATACGGGTGCATCTCATTCCTTGATCCGATCTGACTTGGTCAACAGGATAATAAAACCGTTACCTGGAGCAAAGTTGCGTACGGTCACTGGCGAGTATAACCAAGTTCAGGGAGAAGTGATATGTGAAGTCTTGATTGGAAAGATCACGGTTCTACACAAATTCGTTGTGGCGAAGATCGTTGAAGAAGTCATATTAGGAGTGGACTTCTTGGTTGACCATGACATCAAGATCGATATGCAGAGAAGTATGATGCGTTATGAGAACCAGGATATACCACTTAACTTCAAGTTGGAGAAAGGGTTCAGTAGTAATCGAGAACTGGTGGAGAAGACTCGACAAAAACCACGGAAGTCAAAGGCAAAGGTTAATAGGTCGAATGGGCCAAATAAAGCAAAATCAAAAGTACCTGCGAGAGAAACACTGGCATTGACAAAACCTAAAAGACACAGGAAAACGAAGCAACGAATTTCCGAGAAAGAGTGCGAGGGCAGTTTCAAGCCGGAGCGCACTACTGTTGTGAAACGTGGGAGCGATACTGATTATGCGAAGCCAATCCGTCAAGCGCAAGCTCTACGAAGTAGTTCATTGGCCAAGCAACAGAGTGCGAGGGAGCGATCCAGGATAATGAGTAGTAAGATGAAACACAGGTACGAAAAGGAAAATAATTTGCAAGGTTTCCGGGAGGGAGATTTGGTACTGTTATACAACCCTCACCGGCGGAAAGGTGTTCCATCCAAATTTGGGTGCAGTTGGGAAGGCCCATACAAGGTTGTGAAGAAGATCAGTGATACCATCTACCGCGTACAAAGCATTGAGAAACCACGGAGTAGAAGAGTGGTACAATTGGCGATGCTAGCCGCGTTTAGATCGAGAGATTTGTCTGATCGGGACGATCAGACTTAGGTGGAGGGCAGTGTCACGGATATTAGCATCGCTAAGTTATACCATCACTAAGGCGATGCTAAGGCCACGATAAGCAGTATTTACGCCAATAATCAAATCATGTATACACATATATAAGGCAGCCGAAAGATGTCACACACAGATGCATTTACTTATACGCCTTTGTATGCGCGAGAGACTGTAAACTACAAACATTCGCATCAATAATTCAATCGTCTACACATATGCAATGCATCTACACATATGTACGTATACGAGCGGCGGAGCGGCAATGCACAAACACATGCATATATCTTATCTTAGTTGTCACAAGAGAGAGCAATAATTTGTGCACGTAGTTGTGGCTTGCGATTTTGTAGCCGAAACTAACTAGTAAGTTCTGGAAATCGAAGAGCCTAGAAGTATGCAGCGTAAACTATAAAAGCGGGGCAGGCGAGTAAGAAGTAATTCAGTTTGATTTGAGTTGTCAAGCAGTTGCGATTAAGACGATATCTAGCGAGCATCAGCAGTATTATTTTGAATAGTAGAGTTTAAGTTGAGCTATCAATCAGTTATTGATTAAGTACGCGATCTGGCGGCCAATAGTAGAGTTTCATTTGAGTTATCAATCAGTTTGGTTATTAAGCCAGCGAGTAGCAAAGTATAAGTGTTATTGTGAAGTACTTTAATAAAGGCCATTTTTCCATTATTCAATATTGGAGTATTTATTCAACAGTTTAGTGATTCGAACTTAGCAGAGGTTTGCAAATAAGAGGATTTGCAAGTAGAATTCGTTACCATATCATAGCTTTGAGCTAGAAACCTTATCGATCATATATGCTCTCCGCAGATTTAGAATATATTCAGAAGGTGTGCCATTTAAAATCTTAACAGATTGCAACTCACTCACTATGACCCTAAATAAGAAACAGATCAATACAAGGCTAGCTAGGTGGGCATTGGAGCTGGAAAATTTTGATTATTCTATTCAGCATCGGGTTGGAGCTAATCTGGGCCATGTAGAAGCGTTAAGCCGGAGTCCGTTGTAGGAAAGAGAATACGATTCCATAAATTTCACCTCACAAACCGATGAAAGCAGTATTAGCAGTCGTCCGTATTCTCAACTTGTAGATTCGCAATCCTGGTCTGGCGAAGTTGAAAGTGAGTTAGTGGCCGCTGTAGATTTGGATGATCTGGATGTTCAGATCCAAATTGCTCAGAACCGAGACGAGAAGCTCAAACTGGAGAAAGAGGAAGTCATAGGGTATGAACTAGTGGACAGTTTAGTGTCTAGGAGAATTGGCGAGAAGATTATGCTTTGTATACCTTCAGAGATGGAGGAAAATGTAATCCGCACAACTCACGAAAAATTTGGCCATTTAGGAACAGAGAAATGTTATAATCAAATACGCAAGACTTATTGGTTTGAAAGTATGAGGGATAAAGTTGGCCGGTTCATTAAGAATTATCTTAAGTATATTGTGTACTCTGCCCCAGATCGTTCTAATGAGCATAACATGTTTAGTATTCCTAAAAAACCAATACCATTTGACACCATTCACTTAGATCACTTCGGTCCCTTGCCAGAGATTAAATCAAAACGCAAACATATTTTAGTCGTGATTGACGCATTCACAAAATTTGTAAAACTATATATGGGGTTAATTATAATATGATATTTTTCTTACTATATCTGCCGAGACGTATCATAACTGACCGCGGAACTTGCTTTACGTCCCTCGAGTTTAGTGACTACTTATCGAAAAGAAATATAAGCCATGTGAAGGCTGCAGTAGCATCACCGCAGGCAAATGGATAGGTCGAGAGAGTAAATCGTGTCCTCAAGACGATGTTGAGTAAACTTACTGTGTCCGTGGAACACTCCGACTGGACCGCCAAGTTGCCTCAAATAGAATATGCTCTAAACAACAGTATTCATAGTACTGCGAAAAACTCGCCTAGCGTTTTACTCTTTGGGGTAAATCAAAGAGGTAGTATCGTGGATGAATTTACCGTATCTATGGAAGACAAACTAGTGTATGAAACCACTAGAGACCATGAGGAAAATAGGCAAAAGGCACTTAGGAATATAGAACGTTTTCAAGAGTATAATTACCAATATTTTTTGAAACACAGTGCTCCTGCAAAAACCTATTCAGTACGAGATTTTGTAGTCATTAGGCACGTGGATACCACGGTAGGAACTAATAAGAAACTCGTTCAAAAATATAGGGGCCCGTATGTTATACACAATACTACTATGATCTACCGAATATATACTACCGAATGATCGTTATGTCATAAGGGATATAGATAACTGCCAACTGACACATCTGCCATATGACGGCATTTTTGAAGCTATGAAAATTCGTAAATGGTGCCTGCCTAATAATGATAAACAAAACCCACTTCAGTCACCAACTGCAACAGGTCACACAACCTCAGCTGATTGAGGTCAATCATTAAGTCAGATTGGCCGAGTTGTAATGTACTTATATTTAATCTGTCATGTCACCCATTTTATTATACCTTGCATTTCTGACAGATGGTAAATGTCACTTGCTGGCGGAAATGCAGCAACTCCGCTTTTGCTCTGGGGCCTGCTTCTTCCGGTGACAGCGAAACGCAGAGGTTGTTCAAATAAAAATAAAGCAAAAGAAATAAATAAAATCGTTTTAGATTAAAAGAAACAAATTGCATAATAAAAGCAATAAAACAATTCGATTAAAAATCCATTTGATTATCAAGCAACTTTTGTAAAGAGAAACAACAACAACATTGTTAATAAATTATTGCGCTGTAAGCGAAGAATATAATAAAAGCAATAAAACAATTCGATTTGAAATCCATTTGATTACACTGGACCACGAATTTCAACTTTTTCTCTTTACCAGAAGCGCCGTTATGAAATTCGTATGTAAAATACCCCCTTAATTTCGAAAATTGAGCTCATTTTTGATTCTATGGCACCGTTTTTGAGATATTTGCAATTTACCGTTATTCAAAAAAAACCAAAAAGATGGCTCCCTTCATTACGTATATCTCACGCAAGAGTCAATAAATTGCAAAAAGGTTTACACAATCTGAAAGACGATAAAATTTTCTATAAATGCATTATACATTGTTTTTTGCTCAACCAGACAGTTTTCGAGATATTAGCTTATCATTTCAGATTTTTATTTTTTTTATGAAAAAATATGAAAAAAATTACTTTTTGCGAGGGCAGCATTCCAAAACCACAACTTTTTTTCCAGATATTTTTTCTTTACGTAAAGCTATGTTTAATTAGAAAAAAGATAAGCTATCATCGAAGAAAATCGATGCAAAACTACGTAAGTTATAAGCGATCAAATAAAAATACCCAGGTTGTGCAACTTCAATGTATGTATACATACATATATTAAAGGTATAACGTGCAAATGGGATATTATCCGGATAAACGAATAACACCATAACAATGATAATACTTTTCCTTTAAATAAATCAAATAGCACTTTTAATACTCGAATTGTTTTATAGTAGGTACAACCACTGCATCGAAAGGAAGAGTGGATGGGTCCGAAACCTGCTGTAGGCATGTAGTTATAAACATGTATTTCTGTCACTTATGGGTAAGTATGCAGGTAGATTTTCAAAATTATAAGACACAGAAAATTTTTAAAGCCTACATCTAAAGCAGGTAGTATTTTCTTTTCCCGGCTTCGTATAAAAAGGAACCTTTCTGTCTATTTGTTTTTTCAATTTTATTCTTGTTCCGATTATAAATATGAGTTAATGCGCCTTGAAACTTCATAACATCTGCAAGGCTCGCCGGAGATAGTTCAGTTCATAAGTCAAATTTCAAAACCGTGATTTATTAAAAAATGAATAAAATAAGTAAAAGGACGCGAGAATTTTTGAGTGTAATAACGATCCAGATATGTTCTGTTTCATGTGTGGCCAATATACTATCATAAGGCGACGACGAGTGTCCTCAGATCATATCAAAACTTTATACTCCAAGTATTTTGCATTGAGCCTAAAAATGCTGAAAAACCATGGACACCGAACACTTTGTCTACATCGTGTCGAGTAGAATTGATTCAATCGGAATCAGAACAACAAATAAAATTTGATACACCAATGATATGGAGAGCACCTACTTGCCATTCAATAGTGTTATATTTGTCATACAAAAGTACTTGGCGTTGGAAGATCAAGAAGAGTAACCTATGCCAGCGTACCTACAGTGACATTACCAGTACTACATTCAACGGCAGTTGCGGATCCAGTTCCATTGTCAACAGTAATATCTGAGTGCGTGGAATCAAGTTGTACTGAATTTCGCATGGGAAACGAGAGAAACGTTCTGTCACAAGCACAACTTAATGATTTGATAAGAGATTTGGAACTATCCAAGGGAAAGGCCGAGATCCACACTTCTCGTATGCAACAATTTAAATTTGTGTCATCTGATGTTAAGGTGATATATTGTAGAACTCGTCTCGAACCATTTTCCAAACACTATACCAAGAAAGACAGTATATGCTACTGCAACGACATTCCTGGTTTATTCAAAGAGTTTGGTCAAACATATGATTCAAAAGAGTGGCGATTGTTCATAGACAGCAATAAACTGAGTTTGAAGGCTGTATTATTGCATATTGCTAACAAAAATCCTTCTATCCCGATCGCAAATGCAGTAAATACAAAGAAAACCTACGAGGAAATGCTAAAACTACTCAAATTTATCAAATATGAAGAGCATGATTGGAAAATATGTTCTGATCTCAAAGTCGTTGCAATGCTATGCAGTCTACAAAGTGGCTACACCAAGCACTGCTGCTTCCTCTGCAAGTGGGATAGCCGAGCTCGTAAGGACCACTACGTCAGAAAGGATTGGCCGGAAAGAGTCGAGTTTACCGTTGGTGTGGATAACATCAAATACACCCCTCTTGTCAAGAAAGAGAAAATCATACTTCCACCCTTACACATCAAGCTCGGTCTCATTCAAAACTTTGTTAAGGCTTTGGACAAAGAAGGCGAAGCATTCGACTATTTGAAAACAATTTTTCCAGATATTTCTCAAGCCAATATAAAGGAAGGTATTTTTGTTGGACCACAAATACAAAAGTTGATCAACAATAATCAATGCAAAGGACTACTCTCATCAGTTGAGGCAGCAACGTGGTAATCCTTTGAAAAGGTCGTTGCTTTTTTTCTCGGTAGACACAAAAGCCCTAACTGCGAGCAGATAGTGAACGACTTAATAATGAATAATTATGCGAAAATGGGTAAATATTAAGGGCTTATTAAAATTAATTTCCCAAAATTCTATAACTTGTTTACTAACTACTATTTTCTTTCCAGGCGTAAATGTCTTTAAAAATTCACTTTATGCACTCACATTTGAGCTTTTTTCCGGCAAATCTTGGCGACGAAAGTGACGAACATGGCGAAAGGTTTCATCAGCAAATGAAATTAATTGAGAATCGATATCAAGGATTCTGGGGCGTCGCAATGATGGGTGATTACTGCTGGTTTCTCATAAGAGAAACCGATCCTAAACTGAATAAGCGTCAAAGTAGAACACATAATTATTTCGACTACATAGTAAAATCAAATTAAGATAAAGATTGTTAGAATATAGTATAAACATAAATAAATTAAAAAAAAGTTAAAAATATGGGTAATTTCATTCATAAATTGAACTTTTAACTAAATAGAAACAGAGCATAGCTAGACATTTCACTTTTCTTTATACCATACATACATACGTTTTGAGGTATACGTTGAAATTGCGCAACTTGGGTATTTTTATTTGATCACTTATAACTTACGCAGTTTTGCATCGATTTTCTTCTGTGATAGCTTATCATTTTTCTAATTAAACAGAGGTTTACGTCAAGAAAAAATATCTGGAAAAGAAGTTGTGGTTTTGGAATGCTGCCCTCGCAAAAAGTAATTTTTTTCATATTTTTTCATAAAAAAAAACAAAACTGATATGGTAAGCTAATATCTCGAAAACTATCTGGTTGAGCAAAAAGCAATGTATGATGCATTTATAGCAAATTTTATCGTCTTTTCGCTTCTGTAAACTTTTTTGCAATTGCTTGACCCGTTCGTGAGATATACGTAATTAAAGGGAATATATCAAAAACGGTACCATAGAATCAAAAATGAACTCGATTTTCGAAATCAGGGGGTGGTTTTACATACGAATTTCATAACGGCGTCTCTGGTAAATTTTGGCCGTCGACCAGTGTTATCAAGCAACTTCTGTAAAGAGAAACAACAATAGCATTGTTAATAAGTTATTGCGCTGTAAGCGAATTTACTTGTACGATATAAGTAAATTTATAAGTATGTAGCAACTTAGCTAAGCAAGTAGCATAAGAAAAATTGTATAAAAAAGAAATTGCCAATAATAAAGTCAGGTTCAGTTGATTCAGTGGATAAATGTAACGATTGTGTATAATCTTAATTTTGACGGCGCATGGCAGTAACTTGTATGCATGGTTGATACAAAATATGGATAGTGATAATAACCGATTAATGCATTGTATATTCTTCTGTTTGTGTGTAGAAATGAGCTTGAATTTTCTGCATCTATATTCTATTTCTGCATTTTCCTTTTGTATATGTATTAGAGGCTTACGCCGATTACCTTATGAGTGGCGACACCGTTGTACTTGGTAAATAAATTTTGTTCTCCAGAATTTTTTTTCAATTGTTCTCTGGCCTTAGAGAAATTTTGAAAAATGTATTGTTCTCAAATTTATATCGAGCATATTTCTCCGGCCGCCGTGGTGTGATGGTAGCGTCCGCCTACCACGCCGAAGATTCTGGGTTCACGCCCCAGGCAAAGCTTCATAAAAAGTTTTAGAAATCAAGTTTTTTCAATTAGAAGAAAATTTTCGTATGTGCTCCTCGGCAGTAAAACAAGTAGGTCCCATCCCGCAATCATATAGGTCAAATCAAAAAGAGCACGACGCAAATAGAAAGAGAAGCTTTGCCTAAAATCTCCTCGAAGTTTATCGCGCCTAATATTTATTTATTTATATTTCTCCTGAACGCTTACGTTTTGGCGCTTTTTAAATTTAATGATTAAAATGAATACCTTTATTGTATAATGAAGTTTTTAAGAACAAATATTTTATGTCTTTATTTTAGGCCACTTACTCTTCCATACGCACTTACTTCTGTATTTATGTGACACAATCTAGTTTAATACTTAATATATAAAAGAAAACTGATGTTATTTACACAATGACTTTAGTAAGAAATTGCTAATACATTTTTTATGTTGGTAAAATTTTCGATTAGTGCCGCACACTTAAACACAAAATATGAAAAAGATTTGGTAGAGAAATCCTATTAGATACCAAATATAAATGCTTCATCTTTCGGAGGTTTCTAATCCTTGTAAAATGATATTTTTCAAGACGCGCCACAATTTCTTAAATTTGATCAACCCTACTTCATTTGTTATGGGCGAAACGTAATTTATCGTGTTATTAGTAGTTCTAGAGATATTTGACTTTCAAATAAATCTAAAACAACAAAAAATTGGTCGAATAATAATAAAGTTATAAAATAAATTATGCCTTAAACACAGTGTCATTACTTCAAGAATGTGTATAAAATGAGTATACGTAAATGAGTTTGTTTCAAATTTTTTTATTATAAATTTTTTTGAAAATACATTTTTAAAACATATACATATATCTTGTGAAACTTTAGCTGAGTCATATATAATATGATATTATTTCCTAGGATCTAATTAATGATGATTTAGTATGTGATTCAAATTGTTTTTTGTAATCAGTTACAACTTGTAAAAAATATTGTTTTCTTGTTCGTCATTTGTAAGTATTCTATTATATTCTTCCACAAGCTTTACTCCGCGTTCTGCTGTGTCGTTAACTACTTTTATATTTACAACAGTATCCTTAGCTTTTTTATAGGTTCCTGTATCCCCCAGTATAGTGGATCTCCCTCCAGAAATTGAGATGATATCCCAAACCGACCAAAAAAATCAATTGTATTTCCTGTTACAAAATCGTGTAGTTCTTTTTCTATGAATTTATTGATTTCACTGGGCCTTAAGTGCACCCACTTTAAATTTTCTGTTTCCTTGTCGCAGTTGTCTATGCTTTTGGTTTTTATATTCAGCTGAGCAGAGCTCACAGAGTATATTAACTTTGTTCGCATAACGGTAATCCGTAACGGCATAAACTAATCGAGATAGATATGGACTTCTATATATCAAAATGATCTGGGCGAAAAAAGAAATTCAATTAGCCATGTCCGTCCGTCCGTCCGTAAACACCATAACTTGAGTAAATTTTGAGGTATCTTGATTAAATTTGGTATGTAGGTTCCTGGGCACCCATCTCAGATTGCCAATTAAAATGAACGAAATCGGACCATAACCACGACCACTTTTTCGATAACGAAAATTTCGAAAAACAGAAAAAGTGCGATAATTCATTACCAAAGACGGCTAGAGCGATGAAACTTGGTAGGTGGGTTGACCTAATGACACAGAATAAAAATTAGTAAAATTTTGGGCAATAGGCGTGGCACCGCCCACTTTTAAAAGAAGGTAATTTCAAAGTTTTGCAAGCTGTAATTTGGCAGTCGTTGAAGATATCATGATGGAATTTGGCAGGAACGTTACTCCTATTACTATATGTATGCTAAGGAAAAATTAGCAAAATCGGATTACGAACACGCCCACTTTAAAAATTTTTTTTTGAAAGTCAAATTTTAACAAAAAATTGAATATCTTTACAGTATATAAGTAAATTTTGTCAATATTCAACTCCAGTAATGATATGGTGCAACAAAATACAAAACTAAAAGAAAATTTCAAAATGGGCGTGACTCCGCCCTTTTTCATTTAATTCGTCTAGAATACTTCTAATGCCATAAATCGAACAAAAATTTACCAATTCTTTTGAAATTTGGTAGGGGCATAGATTTTATGACGTTAACTGTTTTCTATGAAAACGGGTGTAATCGGTTGAAGCCACGCCCAGTTTTTATACATAGTCTTCCGTCTGTCCTTCCGCTCGGCCGTTAACACGATAACTTGAGCAAAAATCGACATATCTTTACTAAACTTAGTTCACGGGCTTATCTGAACTCACTTTATCTTGGTATAAAAAATGGCCGAAATCCGACTATGACCACGCCCACTTTTTCGATATCGAAAATTACGAAAAATTTAAAAAATACCATAATTCTATACCAAATACGAAAAAAGGATGAAACATGGTAATTGGATTGGTTTATTGACGCAAAATATAACTTCAGAAAAAAACTTTGTAAAATGGGTGTGACACCTACCATATTAAGTAGACGAAAATGAAAAGGTTCTGCAGGGCGAAATAAAAAACCCTTGAAATCTTGGCAGGAATACTGTTCCTGGTATCACATATATAAATAAATTAGCGGTACCCGACAGATGTTCGTCACCCTGGCCCACATTTTGGTCGATATCTCGAAAACGCCTTCACATATACAACTAAGGGCCACTCCATTTTAAAACCTCAATTAGTACCTTTAATTTGATACCCATATCGTACGACCACATTCTAGAGTCACCCCTGGTCCACCCTTATGGCGATGTCTCAAAGAGGCGTCCACCTATAGAACTAAGGCCCACTACGTTTTAGATAATCATCAACACCTTTCATTTGATACCCATATCGTACAAACACATTCTAGAGTCACCCCTGGTCCACCTTTATGGCGATATCTCGAAAAGGCGTCCACCTATAGAACTAAGGGCCACTCCCTTTAAAATACCAATTGGTTGGCTACGATACGGTTACGACCTTAAGCTGCAGACATTGGTGCTTTATCGGTAACCGTATCGGTAACCTTATAACAGCTGATTCGACCAATCTTATGGGAATCAATGCAATCGATTATTGGTCGTAACCGTATCGTAGCCAACCAATTGGTTTTTGGTTTACCGTCGTAACGATAAACAGCTGATTACGTTAGGGATGCGGATACAGCGATACGACATACGGCATCAATGACTCCGGCTTTAGCGGCGCCAATAATCGATTGCATTGACTCTCATAAGGTTAGTCGAATCAGCTGTTATAAGATTACCGATACGGTTACCGATAAAGCACCAATGTCTCCAGCTTAATGCTATGAATGAACCTGTAACTACGATTATACATCTAGCAAATCGATTCAGTAGTGTTATTAATTTTAATAACAGGTTATATAAGTTTAAGCTTGAATTGTTTTCTATTTTTAACTAGTCTGTAAGAAAGCATGTAGTTATCGACATGTAAGAATTGAAGTAGATTATAGTCAGCGCAAAGCATTTATCATACACCAAAGGCATGTCTCAATTGGGTAAATCCAATTTCAAGGGGTTACCAGCACAATATATAGCTTCTCCAACCCAATTGTCAACTCACCTAACCGTGGCGAATACTGTTTCATTGACAGCCGAAGCTCTGGCGACGCCAAGTTCGTCATGGAACTAGGGGTGGGGAGGGCGGGATGGCCTAGAAGGTTTAATGTGGTCATATAAATCGTTCCCGAAATGGTCGAACTAGTATCTTAATGGTGCCTGTTACCGGAACGTACCGGATCTATATCCGCCAAAGGGCCATCAACATCGGTAACACTCTCCAAAGCCTTCGGGGAGTGTCTTTATCGATAATACAAAAGCAACAACAAAGCATGTACTTTTAGACTGAATGGATTAACTAAATAAATAAAATGCGCGCACAAAGAAATGAATAGTAATTCAGATTTATATTATTGACAGGTTGTTTTAGCACATTCACACATCATTACACAGCACGTAAAAATGAAAAATTTAAATATTTTTTTTGTGATCGATGTATTTTGAATTCAGTTTTAAAACTGCATTAAAATACAATTTTTCAAAAAAAGTGACTTGGCACATTTTCACATTAAGCTAACGATATTTTCATTTCTTTATACTTTTTTTATTACTTTCGACATGCTTGTTGCAAGAACAAGTTGCAGTGCAGGCTTAAATTTGTTATGACATCACGCATTTCGAAGGAAAATTTATAAAAAATATATGTGTGTGTACTTGTTTAAATAAATAAACTTCAAGTTTGGCTTCAAGGGATATATCTTTTTGTGTATAAAAAAGTTTATTTGAGCGTTTTTTACCCGAATACGACGATTCACTGATAAACACATTTGCACAGACTTAATTTACTTTTCATATTTGTTTGTCGAAAGCAATATATGTTTTGCCCTGTAACTCTGTTATTGATCGACCGATTTTGAAGATTGTGGCCATTTTAGAAAAGTAAGAAAATACAGATCTTATTACGGTATGGAAAATCTGTAAATTTTTGTAGGGTTTAGAAATATGGAAGCCTGAAACACGAAATTGTAAAAATTCGACATTTTTCAGGATTTCAAGCCCTTTGCGCCACCTTTAAATCTTTTTTGATTGGTCTAAAACTTTGCATATATTCGTTTTTGAGCTATTCGCATATTTTTAGGGGGTGAGATCAAGAATTCAAACACTTTTTTTCCCTCCATACAACGAAGGGCCACCCTAGTGTATATATATATAACGTTCGGCGGAGGCGCACTACCCAGCAAACACGGTTTCTAACGTTAGAGAAATGTAGTTTTACATTCGAATTCTAATGTAGTTCTCGATTGCATTTCGAATCGAAAACTAGGTTAGAGAACTAGGTTAGAATTCGGCTGTGAAACGATTCGAATAACACTAAAAATGCGATGTTATGATTATAATTTATAATAATAAATACTAGTCTAGTGAAAATGAATCAAAAAAAGTTAAAAAGGGAAAACGAGCAGATTATTGAAGTGCTATTTGAATGGCATGAAGAAAACGCTTCCCCATCCGTTCCTCAACCCGATCCTGAGGATTTTGAATTATTTTTATTTTATTATAATTTATAAGCTTATAACCAAATAAAAGTATTTGATATAGTGAAACATTTACAATTTCGCTGATTTTAAATAACTGAACTTGCTTACGCATCACTAAAATCTCATTAAAACCCATTGCATGACTCTCTGATCTACCTTTTTCTCGATACGAACGAAGTCCCCTTTTTGTCGAGAATGCTATAATTCGCGACAGTTTCGAAAATCGTTCTCTAACCTTCTACCTTAGAGAAATACGTTAGAATTCGATTCGTCTTCTAATCGTTTTCTAACCTAAATGTTTGTTGGGTAAAAGCAGTAGTCAAATCGTTTCTGGATTGTTTTAGCGTTACTTTGAGACCGTTTAGGGTTTGCGATTGAGATTATTTCGGGACGGACCGGGTCAGTTTCTTAGTTGCTTACGTAATACACATAGTTTCGAGATTGTTTTCGAGTTTATTTCGCCTGTTTCGGACCATTTCAAGAATGTTTTTGAGCCATTTCGAGGCTTGAGAGAATCATATCGGAATGATTTTAGAACTCTCTCCGGATAGTTTTGAGGCTGTTTTTCGAACTATTTCAAGACCATTTAGTGATCGTTTCGTAGAAAAGTGTTTCAGGGGCATTAGAACCAACTGTAATTCAGTATATCCTCCCTTCTCTGGATCATTGCGGGTCAATCACTAGACTATTTCGGATTGACTCATACATATATATTTACTTATATATCTTGTAGGTTTAAAACTTAGTATATTTATTTGAATATTGATGTTTTTTGATTAAATTTCACCTACAGACATTTATTTGGAAAAATTATGAAAAACCTATATTATATAGGTGTATTTTTTGTCGGATTGGCCTAAAGGTAATCATACTAGAAATTACTATGAAGCATATTTCTATGAAAAGAGGTCAACTGCTCAATTTCCCGAATTTTTAAGTCAGGGCCAGTGTTTTACGATTCGTTATCGAAAACGATTTTTTAATCCATAGTTTTTTACTATTTTGAGAAAAAGGCTGACAGTTTCATTTCGTAGCGTCAAAGAGGATAAATATAATAAGAGACCGCACTCGTTACTTTGTATAATGTTTTCGTTATGGTCGTCGTAGTGTTTTTTGGGCGAGATGTGCATAAATGTCTTCTTCATATTTTCGTGGGGTATTTGTGTTTATTTTTCCGACTCTATTTAATTAATTCTCTTTCCAAAAATAAGGTGCTACACGGCATGGATAAATGCGAGATATTTGAAAATGCCCCTCTTGGAAAACATTAGGCATCAATTTTTTCAATTTCCAGCGAGTTACTCGCCACTCGTAGCAAACTGGTGGCTCTTGTTGTTTTTATCCTCTTTGGTAGCGTATGGTCGTATAACACGATACCGCTCCAGAATACGGTTGCATATAAAATGGACTCAAGCGCTGTTGGTACAAATGTGGCCCCCAACTGTCCAGCTCCGCATCCGATTAACATAAATTCGGAGTTAGTCATTAAACAACCTGTAGTACGAAACTGCTGCATTGCGTGACTGTCTCCTCTTTTTGCATTGGGATCTCTTTTATGCACTCTTCAAGGGAGTGAAAAAAACGGCACCAAATACAGAGTATTAATAAACGAAGCGGCTAAAGCAATACCGCGAAGAGATATGCTTAAGACTCTGTACTAAGTTGGTGAAATAACAATTGAGCATTGCTGATGCTGAACAGGTTATTGCCGGCTCCAGGACTGAAGCCTAAGATCTTTAGAATAATAGGCAAGCACTGCTTTAGCACGGCTGCTGATTTCGATTTCGAGTCAAATAATATGAATAACCAGCGCTAAAAAATATAATCATTTTAAGAGTGAATAGAAGCAAAACTAAAAGATTTCCTATAAAACCGATTAACAAAAAAAGATGTAAAAATGGGACAACTCATAATGTTTTATTTTATTCACTCTTAAAGCCATCCATTTAATCCATTTTTATTGCCGGCCGTTAATAATCATCGAACGGTCTGTAACGTAGCGTTACAATAGTCGACCCCCACTATAATCATTTTCCGCCTACGCCTGAGACCCCACTGTAATCCTTTTTCGCCTACATAGTACATTAACAGGTAGCCACAGTAGCAGTTACATACCCATGCATTCGAATGGCATTTGGCGACAACAATGTATATGCATAAAGCCGGAGTCATTGGTGGCGTATGTCGTATCGCTGTATCCGTATCCCTAACGTAATCAGCTGTTTATCGTTACGACGGTAAACCAAAACCCAATTGGTTGGCTACGATACGGTTACGACCTTAGCGGCACCAATAATCGATTTCATTGATTAAGGTTGGTCGAATCAGCTGTATAAGGTTACCGATACGGTTACCGATAAAGCACCAATGTCTCCAACTTAACACGGCGATCAACAATAAAATGCAATTCACTGAACTGCCCAATTAGCGGTTCATTTCTCACTCGCATCATAGCAGAAGCAGTATAAAAGAGAATGAATTTGCTGTTGGCACTTCATTCCTCGCAGGTTAGTTAGAGGAAGTGGTTGCTTTATTAAGCAGTCCAGTCACTCCTCCTGACTAGCTGAGTGGAAGGGGTGCTGCCTTAGCACGGGTCACCCTTTGCTTGCGGGGACAACGGGTTGTCGCCTTTATGGTTTTCTCGCCCGTGTCCAAGCTAAGTAAGGGGGGTTCACCGCCGTTCGGCCAACAGACCCCTTCCTCTCAGTCCTGACTCCGGCAGTAGAGCGACTCGTCGGCTAAAGGGGCTACCGCTGTGCCGCTAAGGCGCACTTCCCCTCAGCCCACGGATCGACCTACAAAGTTCCGGCTGGTACAACTCCGCGTCCAGCCCTGCCATCGTGCAGGCATGAAGGCGGTGGTGTCCAGCTAGCGAGTCAGCACTAAAAGCGAGTGAGCCAACCACACCACGGAGTGGAAAGGTGCGCTGTCAGGGAACGGGTCACCCTTTGCTTGCGGGGACAACGGGTTGTCGCCTTTATGGTTTTCTCGCCCGTGCCCCAGCTAAGTGGGGAGGCTCGCCGCCTTATGACCATCCGGCCCTTTTCCCCTCCGCACCGGCTCCGGCCGTAGACCGGTCCACAAGCTAAAGGGGCTACCGCTGTGCCGGCAAGGTGCACTTCCCCTCAGCCCACGGATCGGCCTACGGAGTTCCGGCTGGTACAACTCCACGTCCAGCCCCGCCATCGTACGGGCATGGATGCGGTGGTGTCCAGCTAGCGGACCGCCACTAACCATAATTTTTCGTTCCTCGCAGGTCCCTCCGCCGCCGCCACTGAGACTGCGTTATTATAGGAAGCCCCCACCCGCAACAGCCGCTACCGCGCTGATCCCGCCGCTGCCCTCGGACCACCGTACCAACCCGCCCGCTCCTGCACCGCCGTTCAACCACCGTACCGACCGCTCCGCTACTACAACGACCATTAGCCGCCGCTCGCCTCCCTCCCACGCGATATTTGTACGGAAAGCTGCTGTCCTCACTACACTTCAAGCCGTGTGTGTGTGTGTGTATTCGTCATTAGCACATAACTACTGTGTTCTTATTAAGTGGGGGTTTGTGGGACCTCTACTTGACCCTGGATTGACTGAGTGCTACCTCAGCCTTCGACCAAACCCACCTCATAGGTCATTGAATTTTGTGTTTCATATCCAGTTATAACAACAAAAAGAAGTTAAGCAATAAAATGGACGTATTATGTTTCAAGGGATATTATAATATTCATTTTATATCCCACATAAGTACATACATAAGTGCACTCATGCACATGTGAGCAAACATATAAGAAAACAACGGTTTTGCTGTTATACACTTACCCACATAATACGTAGAAGAAATATCAAATTCATAATCAGCACAGCACAAACCGGACCCTGAAATATCCAATCCACATAAGTTTCTTGCATCCAAGGGCATCCAATATCAAACTGTCAAATAAATTAATTTAAATAAAAAACAAAAACATATTAAAATAGTTACTATAATAAAGTGCATAAGTAGAAAAAGTTATTGAAGTAATCTCATGTGGTGCAATCAAAATGTGTGCATAGATATTTTCGTCATAAATATCGTACCTTTTCAACATCATATGATATCGTAAATCCTTTGGCAATTCCCCAAATCACAACAAAACCAGCTGGCCCACCTGCGGTGACAAAAATATTGAAATTCATTTTTTATTATTGAAAATATGTATAAGCATAACTAGAATTAGGAGCTAGCAAACTTCGTAGCATCGAAATTGGGGTGTGGAAGTTTGATACTTGGCATTAACATTAGACTGGGTCGAATAAAGAGATCATCGAAAATATTTATAGCTTATGTTGACAGGGTTTCAGAAAGAAATTAAAAACGAATTTGGAACTCAAAATTTGAAGAAATTATGGATCTTTCCAAGACTAAAATAATGGCATATCAAGTGTTTTCAAAAAGGATAAACCCAGATTGTACCACAACCCGCTCGAAATTAGTTTCAAGATTAGGACTGGTATTTTGAAACTTAATTTTTCATAGGGACCAACCTCACATGCATGTACATATGTATGTACAAATCGCTTGTCCCATGGAAGACTAACCCTCTTCGGTTGTTCTCGTGGAAGACCAGCACAGTTGGTTAAGAAAAGCTTAAGTCCAGATTTGTAGGGTCGTGCGAATATTTTTTAAGAGTTATTTGTTAAAAAAAGTGACCAAGCTAGAAAATGTGGACAGTTTTATGACGAACGAAGTGAAGATTTAACTTTTAATACCTATGGTTTCCGAGATATTGAATTAAATAGATAACAATATGTTTTCTTGCCTAACTTTGCAAAAATTTTAGCACGACCCTGAAAATTTGGACTTAAGATTTTCTTAACGAATTGTGCTGGTCTTCCACGCGAACAACGAATCGTGTTAGTCTCTGTTTAAGGCACACATTGAGTATTATAACTTATCTCAGTAAACCTCATCTTAAAATTGTTAGTACTAAAGTTAACCTGTAATTTAGTCAGTAAAGTTGTTACCATTTGACTTAATAAAGATATATGAAATATGAATTTGAAACGAGCAAGTACTCCACGGATTCGGCCGCAAGTGCTTAAACGTGTTTTGCCTATTTGCGGCTTAGAAGTACAATGGCAATATAGTATAGTATATAGTACGATCATTCCATGAGAAATCGTAAACTTTCCCTGATTTTCGAACTGTTCTCCCCAAAGCCAGTATATTTGAAATATATCACACCTCAATGTTCCAAGTAAGAATGATAAAAAAGTATTCTCAGCTTGAGATAAAAAAAGCTAAAAAAAATTGGTGTGGACAAAAAAAATTAAAAATCAATTAAACACATACTCCAATTTCCTTGCAACCATTTTTCTATTAAAAAAAATAAAATAATAAATGTAAGGCACGATAACCTCCGAAGAGATTTTAGGCCGAGTTTCTCTCTTCCAATTTGCGCCGTGCTCGTTTTAATGTTTCCTACAAATTAACGGGACCGGACCTACTTGTTTTATGCCGACTCCGAGCGCATCTGCAAGGAAGATGAGTTTTCACTGAGAAGATTTCATGGCAAAAATATACCCGAAGTGCTTGCTAAGGGGCAACCCCGCTTAAAAAAGTTTCTTATAATTGAAAAAATTGTTTCTAAAATTTTAATGCTGCTTTGTCCGGGGCATGAACCCAGGATCAAGGCGTATCACGCTACCATCACACCATGGTGGCCGTCGTTAGCTGAAGAAATGCTGAAAGTTCATTTATGGAAATAGACTAAGCTATACATGGAATATGTAAATTTCCATCTATTAACATTTCTTTACATAGCCACTGCATACATTTTTCTACACAGCATAAAAGAAAATCGCAATTCAATCCTTTGTCGGATGTACATCCGGGACGTTTTGGTGATAAGCACCGTTTAGGTACTAGCCCGGCCATCTCGGGAACGATTTAGTATGGCCACATGAAACCTTCAAGGCTATCCCGCCCCTAGATCCACGAGGAACTTGGGGTCGCTAGAGCTTTCACTGTCAAAAAACAGGATTCGCCACGGGTAGGTGAGGTTGGCAATTGTGTTGGGGAAGCTATATATTGCGCTGGCAACCTCTTGAACGGGTTGCACTCCATAGCCCCTTGAATCAGTTTGGTATTTTAGTCGCCTTTTACGACAGGCATACCTACCACGTGTATATTCTAAGGCCCCTAAGCCGCTGGGGGCCGGTTCAAATATCTTAGCTACTGGTTTGCCAGACGGCACCATCCCCGACATTTTAAATTTTTTTTAAATTAGTAATTAAAATAACAAACATGGCCAGAGACAAGTTGAGAACAAGCGAGTCCCTCGTTTCCTAGGGTTTTCAGATATTTTGCAGAGAGCTTACATCTCCTTAGATATTCCTTTCATTTCGCCCGCGTGTGTTTAGTCCGGCAGCACATTGTCAACTAGCTATGTTGTTGTTGTTGTCGTTGTATTAACAACAAATACACTCTTCGAAGATTTTGGAGAGTGTTATCGATGTTTTTGATCCTTTGCCGGATATCGATCCGGTACGTTCCGGTAACAAAGCACAATTAAGGTACTCGCTCGACCATCTCGGGAACGATTTATATAACCACATTAAACCTTCTAGGCCATCCCGCCTACACTCCCTATTTTATTGAGGAATTTGGGGTCGCCAGAGCCTCACCTGCTAAATATGTGTATGATACATTAATTTCTGTAACAGGATTCCCCTCGCGTAGGTGAGGTTGACAATTGGGTTGCGGAAGCTTTGAAGCTACAAAGCTTTGTATTGCGCTTATCAACCCCTCAAATTCTAGCTATGTTTTTTTGAAGTTAATGCAATTGCGGCGTTCAGATACGGTGAATTCGACTAGTTGTTCAAACTGCCCATACGGCAGGAGGTCAGATGCCAAAGTTAGTATCGGCTGCCAAATAATGCAGTTGTTAAGTCCTGCGCCGACGTTCTTTTTAGAACTGTCTTCAGTATGCAGTTAGGTATGTATGTAGCTTTTTGAGTAAGGAAACTTTAAATCCGCTGGAATAGAAATTGCTTAAATTTGGGTGTGAGTTTCTGACATTTTATTGTTATGACACATTTTTCCATAATCGGAAAAATTTTGAAATAATTGTTAATAATTAAATTAAAAAGCAAGCAAATCACCGCTATGTAAGCTGATGTAAGCACAGCTGTTTGCTGATGAGCTTTGGGGGATAAGCAGCCCTAGAAATAGATCTATACAAGCAGCTATGGCAGTTGTCAAAAAAATGTTCTTTCTTTTATAAGCTTTTCTGATCTAATTGTTGATAGTGCGAATAAAAGAGACTTATTCCACCTTTTAACTCAACGTTTCGCCAAATTTCCTTGGCATCATCAGGAGTTAAGATATCTATATTTATTTAATACTAGCCTTTACCCGCGGCCCCGTCCGCAAGGAGAAAATGAAATATGTGGGCTATTCACGTTAGCCTGCTTATAAAGTTATCTGTTTAAAATTTTTTTTCTGTCTAATGCATTTTATTTTTGTAATTGAGTAAAAAAAAGAACTTTATGAGCTGATAACCTGATAGGATCCCAAAATGATACGAAATTATCCAGAAAAAGCCACGAAATGACCCCGACGCTATCGCGGACGGATCCCGAAAAACCACCCGAAACGCCCCGGAAGTGTTTCCAAAAGTTCCCGAAGTAGTCCCAAAAAAACCCGAAATGACAACGACACGATTCTAGACTTATCCAGATAACCACACAGAAATGATGTCTGAAGGGTACCAAATTGATCCCGAATAGTCCCGAAAAAGTTCCGAATTACCCTGACGGGCTCCCGGACGGATCTCAGAAACCATCCAGAAAATATCCAGGAAGGGTCCCTAAATTATCCCGACTAACTCCAGAAAAAGTTCCGAAATGGCTCCGAGGGGATCCACGATGGATCGCGAAAACCATACAGAAATGATTCCGGAAGGATTCCAAAATGATCCCCGAAATAGTCCGGAATTGACCCAGATGGGATCCCGCACAGATCCAGAAATGATCCGGAAGGGTGCAAAAACTATCCCGGAAAAGTAACAAAAAATCCCGAAATGGCTCCTACGGCATCCCGGACGGATCCAGAAATGATCTCGGAAGGGTCCCCAAATGATCCCAAAATGGTCCCGAATGACCCTGATGGATCCGGCAAACCATCAAGAAATTATGCCGAAAGGGTCCCAAAATGATCCCGAAATAATACAGAAAAGTCACGAAACGACCCCTAGAGGATCCCCAAATGATCCCGTATTAGCCCCGAAAAGGTCCCGAATAACCCCGACGGGATCCCGGACAAATCCCGAAAACCATCCAGAAATGATGCCGGAAGGAATCCCAAATGATTCCGTAAAAGTCCCGCATTGATTCCGACGGGATCCCGAACGGATACCGAAAATCATCCAGAAGTGATGCCGGAAAGGTCCTCAAATGATCACCTAATAGTCCCGAAATGACCTTAAGGGGTCATGGACGGATCCCATAACCATCCAGAAATGATCCCGATATATCCCGAAGAAGTCCCGAAATGACCCTGACGGGATCTCGAACGCACCCCTAAAATGACCCTGACGGGATCCCGGACAGATCCCGAAATCCATCCAGAAATGATCTTGGGAGGGACCCAAATGATCCCGAAAAAAGTCCCGCAATGATTCCGAGGGGATCCTGATCGGATACCGAAAAACCATCCAGAAGTGATGCCGGAAAGGTCCTCAAATGATCACCTAATACCAAAATGACCCTGACGGGCATCCCGGACTGATCCCAAAATCCATCCAGAAATGATCTTGGGAAGGTCCCAAAATTATCCCGAAATAGTCTCGGAAAAGTTCAGAAATTACCCTGACGGGTTCCGGACGAATCCTGAAAGCCATCTCTAAATGATCCCGAAAAAGTCCCGAAATGACCTGACTGGACCCGAAAGGATCCCGAAAACTATCCAGAAATGATGCCGGAAATGTCCTCAAATGATCACCTAATAGTCCCAAAATGACCCTGACGGCATCCCGGACAGATCCCGAAATCCATCCAGAAATGATCTGGGAGGGTCCCAAAATTATCCCGAATAGTCTGGGAAAAGTCCAGAAATTACCCTGACGGATACCGGACGAATCCTGAAAACCAATCTTAAATGATGCCGAAAAAGTCCCGAAATGACCCTGATGGGACCCGGAAAGGATCCCGAAAACTAACCAGAAATGATGCCGGAAAGGTCCTCAAATGATCTCCCAATAGTTCCGAAAAGACCCTGACGGGATCCCGAACGGATCCCGACAAACTATCCAGAAATGATACCCGAAAGGGCCCGCAAATGATCCCGTATTAGTCGAGAAAAAGTCCCGAAATGACCCCGACGGGATGCCGGACGAATCCCAAAAAACCATCCAGAAATGATGTCGGAAGGGACCCCAATGATCCCGAAAAAGTCCCGCAATTATTCCGACGGGAATCTGAACGGATACCGAAACCATCCAGAAGTGATGCCGGAACGGTCCTCAAATGCTCACCTAATAGTCCCAAAATGACCCTGAGGGCATCCCGGACAAATCCCGAAATCCATCCAGAAATGATCTTGGAAGGTCCCAAAATGATCCCGAAATAGTCTCGGAAAAGTCCAGAAATTACCCCTGACGGGGTTCCCGGACGAATCCTGAAAGCCATCCTTAATGATCCGAAAAAGCCCCGAAATGACCCTGACGGGATCCCGAAAGGATTCCAAAAACTATCCAGAAATGATGCCGGAAAGGTCCTCAAATGATCCCCTAATAGTTCCGAAATGACCGTGACGGGATCCGGACGGATCCCGACAAACCTATCCAGAAATGATGCCGAAAGGGTTCCCAAATGATCCCGTATTAGCCGCGAAAAAGTCCCGAAATGGACCCCGACGGGATCCCGGACGGATCCCGAAAAACCAGCAGAATGATGCCGGATAGATGCCCCAAATGATCCCGAAAAGTCCCCAATGACCCCGACGAGATTCCCGGACGGATCCCGAAAACCATCCAGAAATGATGCCGGAAGAGCCCCAAATGATCCCGAAAAAGTCCCAATGACCCCGACGATATCCCGGACGGATCCCGAAACCATCCAGAAATGTGCCGGAAGAGCCCTCAAATGATCCCGAAAAAGTCCCCATATGACCCCGACGAGATCCCGCACGGATCCCGAAAACCATCCAGAAATGATGCCGGAAGGGTCCCCAAATGATCGCGAAATAGTCCCGAAATGATTCCGGAATAGTCCCGAAAATGTTCCAAAATAACCCCGACGGGATCCCGGACGGATCCCGTAAACTATACAGAAATGATCCCGGAAGGGTCCCAAAATGATCCCGAAATAGTCCCGAAAAAGTCCCGAAATTACCCAGCGTAATCCCGGATCCGATCCCGAAAACCATCCAGAAATGATCCCGGAAGGGTCTCGATATGACCCTTACGGGATTACAAATAAGGTGAAGCTAATTATAAAACCATGTTAATAAGGCAGCAGGCGCATTGGAGCGAATAAAAAGTTAGATAGAAACATACAGGTAAAGCTAATAAAAGCGTGCTAATAAAAACAATTGATGGAGGGCGGATGGCGGGAGTAGAGGAGAGGACCACTGATCGTTCCTCCAAAATTGTCTAGATCTCGTTCTGTATATACCAGATACCAAAAACTATTGATTTAGGAGAAAATTTAGATTGAGTTATAACAATTTATGGATTTTACACCAGAGGGGGAGATAAAGGGGGGGCGGGCGGAGGGTGTCACTGCTTACTTTGTAAGCCCTCGACTTATTTGACCCCTTGAGTCTGTGATATTGGTGAAGGCCAGTATACGTAAAGTTATAATGTGTAAAAATTATGAAAAATAATTTCTCGAAGGGTCGTGGGACCCCCACCCCTCTTTCCATGTTCGAAAAAAATTTCGCTAGTAGACTACTGTCTGTGTCCCAAATTTCATCAAAATCCGTGTAGCCATTCTGGCGTGATTCAGTCGCAAAGACGAAAAAATATAATAATTAAATTATAACTGTTCCTAGGGGGCGGGGACCACGCCCCTTTTGAAAAATATATAGCTAGTAGATCCTTCTAGACTATTGGCTATATGTGTGCAAAATTTCATCCAAATCGGTCCAGCCGTTCTTGCGTTATTGAGTCACAAAGACAAACTCTGGACAAACATCCAAACATCCAAACATCCAAACATCCAAACATCCAAACATCTAAACATCCAAACATCCAAACATCTTAACATCCAAACTTTCCCATTTATAATATACAGTGGACCCTCGTTAACGTACACAAGATTGGTTGCTAGCATCTTGCTCGTTAGGCAAAACGTTCGTTAAGCAAAACATTATCCTATAAGAATCAATGTAAACCTAAAATAATGCGTTCCAGGTCGAAAAAAATACAGTCTTATATGTTTACAATTTGAATTTTTATTGAAAGAAACCTAGGACCTAGCATTATTATATCTACATTAAGCACAAAACTGTCTAGAGTCGTTTGTTTCTGACGTCCACTTCAAAATTTGTCACAATGGACACAGCATTATCGTTGATATATTACTGTTGCACGTACTGCCGCTGTCTGACTGGGGTGATCTTTTTAGCGTATGATGCCACCAACTCCCATGCTTGAGCTTTCTCTGATTGCACTAGACGGTTGCTGTTCTTAGGTTATCTCCTCGTCTGATAAAGTTTGCTTCTTACAGCTTGTTGTAAATCACATTGCAATTCTATAGCTCGTCGAGTAGTCAGATCTTCACGGTGCTCTGCCACAAGTTCAGCGATGTCATCATCCACCTCTAGCCCATACGGTCAGCAACAATATTATTCGTTGGTTAGTTGGATCCGTAGATACTGCGTCGAGTCTTCAATGTGCATTCGGCAAAGGCGGTCGGGCCAAAGATTTTTCCAGGCAAGATTCGAGTGTTCTCTAGTAACGCCTTCCATGCTTACTCAATAATTTGAGACAGGCAACAATGTGGAGTGATCTTTCAACACTCTGTTAGAGTAAGATTTGTTTTTCAGTCACGTCAAGCAATCCTGGAAAAGTTCTTTTGGTGTAAAGCTTCTTGAATTAGTTAGAATCACGTGCTGATCCGCATGGGCTGAATGCAATTATGGGGTTGTCATTAGGTGGCAAAAGTGAATTTTGATGAATTAAACGCTCAATGAGTCATCTTGCTAAACTTGGTGGATGTGAAGTTCCTGAGCTGTTTCGGTATCATAAGCTAGCAGACACGAGAGGCAAATCCATCTCAAACAAATATTTCAGCACAGCGCCAAAACATTATTGATCCACTCAGTCAAAGAACACGTGTCACCCCAAGCTTACTGTCGACTCCACATGACATTAACTTACTCTGTCAACATATGCTTTTTGAAGGCACGTGGATCTCTGAATGATAGATCAAGTAGCGGTTTTAGTTTCAGTCGCCACTTGCATTGGGACACAAAAGCAGAGTAAGGCGGTCTTTTACATGGCTTATGGCCGGGCATTGCTTTCTCCTCTACTGTATGTAAGTTCGCTGTGGCATCTTTTCCAAAAAAAGACCGTTCGTCGCAATTAAACACCTGCTGGGGCGAAGTAACCTCAGTATCACACGCTTCTTGAATTCGCCTACATAACTCATCTGGCAGCTTAGCGTCTGAGCTTGACTGCTTCACCATGCCTTATAACGCTATGAATACCAGTACGTTTTTGAAAGTCTCGCAAACCACCCTTACTTGCTTTGAAGTCTTCCCTTCTTGCTGTTGATGTGTTCCTGGCGACTTTTCAATCAGAGTTGATATATCGTTTTATTAGCCTTCTCACAAATTATATTCTGCGCAATATGTGTCAGCTTGCATTTGCTTTTCGTTAATCCATATCAACGCATCTTTCAACATCATCGAGAATTTGTGGTCGTTGCGAAGAAACTCTTGATACTCCCTTTGAAGCGTTAGCACTCAAGCTTGGCATGCATTCTGAGGATAGTAGAAATCGTTGATTCGCCAAGTTGATACGCACGTCCTAAATCAGCCAGCACCCAAAACTCCTTTATGTTTTTGATGATCGTTGAGTTCATTTCAATAGTTATTTGCGTCCTTGTGTTTTTCTCCTTTTCCGAATTTGTTTTTGAGGGCATTTTATGTAGTTATTTTGCAATTTTTATAAAAGCAAAATTAAAAATAAAAATTGTCTGTTCAACACGCAAATCATCTGTTAATTTACGAACAATTCTGCACTAAAATAAAACAAATATCTGAACTATGAAGCAGAAAAGCTAAACGCAGACAGCCAATAATGTGAATTCGGGGTTTCCCCTTCCCCTGTTAGGTTGTTAGTCGAGACTTCGTTCGTAAAGCGAAACTTTTTTCCCAAAAACAAAAGAAAATGTATTCGTTAGGCGAAATGTTCGTTATGCGGGGCGTTCAGTAACCGAGGGTCACTGTATAGAAGATTAGATTAGATAGCCAGCGACATGACAATAAGTTTGTGTATGTTTTTACATATCATATATATAGAGATATGTAAGGAGACGGTGAACAGGATTACACATAAAACAAAAATTACACGTATAATGTTAATTTTTGTGCACTACAGTTGCAGGAGACCATGTAGAGACAATTAAAACAGAGCGCTCTAAAGAGATAACTACCCTGACTACTTAACTAACAATCGGACAAAAACTAATGGACATAAAAAACCCAACAAAACAAACCCCAAATATAGATAACCAAACAAGGCGATACTTCAGTGTCACATACATTCCCAGGCTGACAGAAAGTCTCGCACATGATCATAATAATAGAAAACATCCCACACAACATTGGCATTTAATCGAATTGCACTCTAGCGACGTGTTTCACAAAAACAAAAAGCCCTATAGATATCCAACAACAAAGTAATGTAGTATATGAAATACAGTGCAAGGTAACGACAGCGAAAACTGCAACAAAGTGTACATGGGCACAACAAAAGAACACTAGGTACGCGATTAGCTGAACACGAAGCCGACATACGCAAACAAAAACAAAGCACATCTTTATCTCAACACGCGGTAACAAACAACCACACAGCTGACTTTGCAAATACAAGAATATTGGACAAAGAGAAAAGAGAAAAAACGAGATACACCATAGAGAGCCTTCGAATACTTCAAAAAAGAGAACATACGATTAACAGAAGAGAAGACACTGACAATATTGCCGCTTCATATTTATTATTGTTTATAACATTTATAGTGACAAGTTTACCACAAAAAACGATGGTATCGATTTTTGATTTAGTTTTAATAGTTTAATGGTTTTAACATATTTTAATATTTAAAGCAACACATTTTTATGTAAGTAAGTGCAAAATTAACATTATTGTCAAGTGTAATTTTTGTTTTTTGTGTAATCATGTTCACCGTCTCCTTACATATCTCTATATATATGTATGTAAAAAAATACACAAAACTTATTGTAATGTTCGCTTTCTTATATTAAATAATATAGATATCTTAACTCCTGATGATGCCAAGGAAATTTGGCGAAACGTTGAGTTAAAAGGTGGAATAAGTCTCTTTTATTCGCACTATCAACAATTAGATCAGAAAAGCTTATAAAAATTAAAAATTTGCATGCCAAACAAACTGATCGGTAACAAAAATCTTGTTCTTTCTTTTATTTTAAATTTAAAAAAATATCTTAACAAAGACATAATAATATAAAAAAAATATATATATATTATTATTATTATTAAGGGCCTTGAGGTCTCATTAGAACACATACTCTTTCTATGAGGTACATTTTGAATTGTCTCGCATTTATCCATGCGGTGTAGGCACCTTATGCACACTGTGATTTTTCGAAAGAGAATTAATTAGTTAATTAAATACAGTCGGAAAAATAAATACAAATACCCCACGAAAATGTATAGAAGACATTATGCACAACTCGCCCAAAAAAAACCAGTGACTATCTCATAGAAAACATCAAGCAAATGGCTACGAGTAAAGAGTAACGTCTCTTATTATAATTTATCCTCTTTGACATAACCAGCAGCTAGAAGCGAAGAGAATAACTCACACATATATAGACTAAAATAAAGTGCGCATATAGGCCACACACTAGAGATATACGCCGCCGATTTGCGACGTTTTGCGCACGCCGCCGCCAAATGTAAAAAATATCGGCGCGGCGGCGTTCGGCGCGTTACTATATTTTCTACTCATTTAAGACTGTCAGGCCATTTATTGTTCATCTGGAAAATTGGTCCGATATGGTCGAAAAGAGATATCAAGGGATGCGCATCATTGCCAGTTATAAAAACCCAATTGCAAAATTTAACACTTTCTAACCGTTCAAAAGTTATTTGAGAAAAACAGGCGATTTCAAT
>JARSSU010007857.1:0-43208 GCA_029619165.1 Eurosta solidaginis
TGTTCTTTGTCCGGGGTGTGTACCCAAGGCATACGGTGTGGTAGGCGGAGCACGCTACCATCACACCACGGTGGCCGCTAAGTAAGTTTATAGATGTTTGATTATAGAACAGCTGATTTATGTTGATATTTGATATGAGACTTTTATTTTTATTGCGCAAGATGCGCACGCGTCCGGCTCGTCTTAAATTACTATGGTATGAATAGAAACAAAAGTATATTGTACAAATTATTAAATAAACCTGCTATGCTGTATCATCCGATTGTGAGAATAAACACTGCTAGCTGCACAGAAAGTGTTGTGTTAATTTTGGTTAAATTTAGAAAAGCTATAGAAAATTTCCACTGCTAGTTCTAAAACTACTCATTTCAAAACTTTCATCTCTCAAAGTATTGGATTAATGTCTGAATGTGCGCCATATTGTGATGGTAGCGTAGTCGCTTATCATCGCACTAAGTATTGTATATCATGGTAAATACACATTTTTTAGGGCTTTTAAAATGTGAGCTTTGGCGTTTTTAAACAAATTCTAAAACAAGTGTTCGATAAATGAAGGAAAAATAGGAAAAAGACGTTTCGTAACCGCAACCGAAATAGGGTGATATTGACGGCAGTAAAGAATAGCAAGCGCGAATGCTTCCTAAAGCTCTGAGACGAAGTATAGAATAACTTTTGAGTGACAACTTATAAAGCTGCGTTCGAAAATACGAAAATATATTTACACACACAAAGAAGAGAACATGTTCACTTAGAAATGTAGTAAATACTTTATTTGTGACGCTATTCAGCTCTTTTATTTCACATTAGGGCCGGGCTATATTCTATTGGCGGCATAACCGTAGTAAAGGTCGCTAAAGCGGTGAACCGACTGCAATACCAACAAAGTACATGTTTTCTACATAAAGAAGCCATACAAGTTGTGCTCGGAAAAAAATCGAGAAGCAGGGTATTTATCCGAAAACCAGTTTGAACCAAGGAAAGGAAGATATATAATTCATGCCGCGAACATGGCAATGAAAGTGGCCCCAACGGCTATAGGGCTACAAAGAATATTGCCTTATCATGGCATTAATGTAAAAATACATCAAAAACTGCTAAAATTCCTGATACGCTGAATTAGATAGACATATCCCATTACCTGCGAAGAGTTAGACGCAGCTACTTCGAAGGTCGAGTGCTTGAATTTGACACATCAGCTGCAGCTGAAAAGATGCAAGTTACAGGCGGTACCTCTCAAGGCTCTATGCTCGACCCACCACTGTCTTGGAGCATTATGTAGAATGGTAAATTGCGCCACAAAGTAACAAATGGGGTCCAAATATAGGTTCTTATATAAAATAGGAAGATGGTGGAGCAGACATATTAAAATTGGCAGTTGTGACATCGACACTTGCCATATGCCGCAAATTTTTAGATTAAGATTGAGAGCGTTATTACCGTGATACGTATTTTAATAAATAGTACAAAAAACAGTAGGAAGGTTGGGAATTTCGTGCGGTTAAAGCTGGCTTTAAGGCTTCGATGCTTCCTCCACTGAAAAAGATATGCTCTCTGTGCCAAAAAGTAGAACTGAAGTTGAGTTTTAGTTGAAAAAAGCCTTTTGTTACAAATGGAACACAGCCACAGTGTTGCATCAGCATTACAAAAAAACCTATTTCCAAGCCTAATTAAATTTTAAATGGAATTGGTGGGTGAAGGAAATACAAAAGCAACTTTAAAGTAGTCTATATTTGCACATAAAGAGTAACAAAAACATTAATTGTACATAGAAATTCTAATCATTAGAGATCAATTAAACTTGTTAAGCAAAGTAATATTGAAGTATATCATTGTTAGAAAACAAAACACTAAAAATATTCTTTTGCGAACTGACCAACTCATTGGCTTGGAAACGCGGACAATTCATTCCAAGCGATTCATTAACATGAGCTAATTAAGTATGGGAGAGAAATGAGATGCTAACCAAACAGTTCCTGTTGAATACCCAGAAATCTGGGCATCCCAGACATCTGATTGATGAGTCAGCACCGCCTAGGGACTTAAGGAGTCATCTCCGTAAGCATTTTGAGGAAATACGGCACCTGAGAACTCAGCCGTGTGAAGCAAAAAAACACAAGCAGGTACTTGGTGAACTTCATAAACAGGCGTCGGACCTTTATGCCGGGAATTGCCCGGTGAATCCAGTACTCGGGGAACAGTACCCAAAACTTGCGGAAGAGGAACGCATACTCCCCAGGGAAACGCGAGTTACTCTGGCTCAACTTCGTTTGGATCACTGAACAGGTTTAAACTCTTACATTTCCAAAATCAAACCCGACATACAAAATGTATGCCCCAGCTTGCAATGTGTCCCCACATGACACCAACCATCTCTTTAATTGTAATGTGGAACCAACACCCCTTTCATTATGGTCCACCCCTGTCGAAACAGCAAGTTTCCTTGGACTCCCGCTAGAGGACATTGATGACAATTTGTGATCGGTCGCAGCTATTAGGTGGGGCGAAACATTGCTACAACAACAATTAGTACGCTTAAGCGATAAAAATTGGTAAGTGTTGTACAATAAAAATAGCTATACTTTATGCCCAACAATATAAATATTACTTTTTAACAATAGCTCCGTCACATAATCAGTTTTTCATATAGATGAGTTTAACACAAGCTAATGGATTATGAGTATATTGCACGTATTTTTTATGGAGAATGGTAGATAGAGCGACACTGGCGCCATCTGATATGGAAAAGTAGCCAACTCCCAAACCTTGTTGCAAGCAAATCATAAGAGAAAATTTGACATTTGCTTTGGCTAAGGGTGTTGGCACACTTTGCAAGTGAAATAATTTTTCCCACTGGTTGGAAACTTTTCTAAAATTTTTCGCAATTGAAAATTGCTTTATAACAATCGAATACGACACAAATATGTTAGCAAGTATTTTGTTGTATAGCTTGAATGTTTGTAATAGTGTTTCGTGAAATTTTGTATGTGAATGGGCAAGGCGTAAAAAACATCAATTGCCAAGTCTGAAGTTCCTTCATATTTACAAACGCAACATCTTGGTTTGATTGTGGCGATGTTATTAAAATGCATAAGTTTGTGTTAAACGCATCTATATGAAAAATGTCATTGTGCCGCGGCCTTAAGAAACAAATTTCAATTTAAAAAACCCACCTTAATAGAACAAAAGGTAACAGTGGTGGCCAAAAGAGCAATTTTTTGTCTGTTGCATGGAAACTTTCTTTGGTTTCTCACCAAATTGCGGGTCGCTGATTTCAAATTTGCGCTCAAATTTCTGCTATTAGCTCGAATTTTGAAAAACCGGGATCTGTATCATAAAAAATTTCAGTTGAAGTTTTTTCAGTTACTGCCGTAATCAGTTGCGTTTCTTATTAAGACCCAATCAAGAAGAATGTGTGTAAGCAATACCAACAGTTTTTGTTTCATTTTTAGCGCGCAAATGTTTAAGAATTTCGTTAGAATCCGTCACATCACATGAAACGAGCTTATATGGGTTTATTTGGTTCACCATATAAAACAAATAACAAACTTTCTATCAAAGTTTCGTATTTAAATGTCGTGAACCGTCGGACCACTACATCGACTGTTATATCTGTGTGGTAAACATGGCAGCAAGAAACCGCAGAAATCATTATAAATTGATTGATCCCAACCTACTGACTGCTGTTCGACCAATTCTTAGGGCTAGATAGTTCATCAGAATCTGAAACCAGTGCATCTCGGGATCATTCAGAGATTTACCTCAGCAGAATACATTAAGCAGCAGTGATCATGATGATAGCTATGATACTGATTTCATCGACCCTGATTAGCTTAACTTTTTAATCATCATGAATTAGATGACTTAGTTAGAGATCTTGGAATCAAGCAGTGAACATTTTCAACACAGCTGCTGGCTTTACGACTAAGGGAAAGGAATTTGGTAACAAAAGGAGCGCATATGGCGCATTACCGTTCAAGCGAAAAGAATCTACAAAAATTCTCCACTGAAGAGGAGAATTCGTCTTTTGCAGCAATATTGTTGGTCTTTTGACTGCAATGGGGCAACATAGTTCAACCCAAACGAGTGGCGTTGTTTATTGTCGCGAACAAGTCAAGTCTGAATGTGTGATCTACATAACGGCAATAAATGGCCTTTTGCACGTTCAATCAGAGCAAGAAAGAGAACCAACGATTTCCTTAGTTCTGGATAATATAAATTCAAAGCACATAATTGGTAACATGTGTAACTAAAAATGATAAGTTTTCTTTTGGGGCAGCAAGGCTTTTACAGGAATCATCCTGTTTCATATGCGTCATTGGACAGTCGAGAGAGCACTGTACCAAAAGAGATTGGCCTTTAAGGGGATTTCTGAGTCCAGGTAACTTATTGTCATAAATATCCCACTAGTACCCAAACACTGTATAATATCACCTCCCTTGTATATTAAATTGGGTATTGTGAGACAGTATGAGAAGACTTTAAGCTCTAAAGATTTTGACTTTTGCGTCCTTTACGCGTTGGCGTTACTTTGAAATAACGCACGTAGAATCTTTTCTCTGCTACAATCAAGCGAATTCAGTACCAGGTGTTGCTATCCAAACAGCTGATTGCTTTTTCTTGACTATTTTCCACACAACTCCTTGAACTACAATATGTCAGCTAGTCGTAATCAAGGCGAATTCAGTACCAGGTGTTGATATGCAAACAGCTGATTGCTTCTTCTTGATTATGTTCCGTATAGTGCCTTGTACTTTAATATGTCAGTAATTAAAATCATTAAACTTTTCTTTGACTTGACATTTTTTGCTCGGGCGAATTAGTTGAATTCGCTTTGCACCACCTGGTATGGATTCGCCTTGATCGAAATCAATGACAATTTTCCTTTGGACTTGACATTCTTCTGGCGCCTGAATTGGTTGAATTCGCTTTGCCACCATCTTGTATGGGTTCGCCTTGGCTACAACGAACCACAAAAGGGAAAAACGCAAATTTTGATTTTTGTCATTAAAAATGTATGTATATAACAAATTTTTTCCATTCAAAAACAAAATATTTTTTTACATTGAATAAAACATGTTAAAAATTGAAGAATCGGAGCGAAGTCCGAAAGCTCCAAAGAACAAACGGACAACACTAGCAAGACCGCAAGTTTTCGAATTTCTTTTGCGTTACTTTGCGTTGCCGTGGCATCGCCTGTGATAATGACATAGCAATGAAGTCGTGTGTGTTCAAAGTTAGCTGCTGACGTAGGCAAGCGCAAACCTATGCGTTAGTCGAATTTGGTTGGGCCTTTAGAGAAAAGTGGTGATAATTCAAATACATTGCTAGATCATTTCCAAACTGCATTCTGAAAAGGTGAAAGTGCATTTCGATAACCCAAAGAGTAGAAAACTATTTGATTGTGCAGACTTCGTTCGGGTTTTAACAAGCTTTTTATGAAACAGGAAGCTACTAATTCTCTGATATAATCAACTATGTTAACTTTCAACATCTGGGTGTAACAAGAGTATTAAGATACGCTTTGCTCACAGGCAGCTAGATCGTTTTTCTTAAATCTCAGTGACTAGTAGCAGACGAGCGTTCTAGTCAGGAACTCCGCACTATGGAAGAGCGAGATCAATACATGCCACGAACATATGTTCGCTGATTACTGTTGAAGCATTCAGAGTAATGCTCTGAATCAACTCATACAAGAAAATTTCTTAAAAGCAAATTTAACTATAATTTTTACAAATGTTTATTACTACGTTTCGAAATTAAAGCTGCTGTGAGAAAACGGCTGCTTAAGTTGAAATTAAGTTAAAAAGTACTTTACCAATCAGCATAAAGTTTCGGAACCTTTGGGCACAGTGTAATCAATTGATTTGAAATAAAGGTATGAGGAGATGCGAAGCAGGGAAAGCCTTTATTCATAATCGGTCGTGAAACTACTGGAACGCAAATTTGAAACTTCATTGAAATACAAAAAGTAAAAATGGCAGACAACAATATGGAAACCAAAACAAATCAGAAAAGGACAGTCAATCATTCAGTGATTATGAAAAAAGGAAAGGCGAGAAAAAATTTATGAAAATCAATTAAAGACGCAATTAAGATTGAAATGAAAACAATTTGACCTTAAAGCTGTATCGTATAGGGGTGAGACGTTTAAGAACACGAAATGGTAAATTATGGTGGTATGGTTGCTAAATAAACAAGAATACAATAATAACAAATGAATATATTTACAGCGTAGTTAATTGAAACTAAAGTGTGGAAATAAAGTGTTTAAACGATAATTGAATAATTTTTTGTGCGACATTATTCACGCTTACGAGGGTGAGCTCTTAATAATGAATATAGAAAACACGAAGTATCAAACGGAAGTAGGCAAGCACCAACGATTGGAGGGAAAATGTAGAAAGAATAAAGCGCTAACGAAAAGAAATCGTAACAATTGCAAATAAATCTCAACAGAAACAACTTGAAGTAGAAAGTCTAACAATATAATTTATTAACAAACAACAATAAATAAATATTAAGTGAAATAGCAGAAATTGGTGGGAAAAGAGGAATAGCGGGGTGAACATCAAACAAAGCTAATGGAAACAATACATGAAGGGTAAATACACATTAAATTAAGTGGAATGAAATACCAATAATTGTAAGGGTAAAAAGTTGCTAGTAAAATGAGTTGCTAAACAAGTAAGGACGGGATAGTCTCTGGTTGAGTCGTAGAGTTCATACCTTTCCTAAATGGAGCTGAACAAAAATCATATCATCATATGCGTTATATGCGAATAACCGGCTTTATTACTTACTTACTTACTTAATTGGCGCTTAACCGTCTAAACGGTTATAGCCGGCTTTATTAGATATATAATATATAGAGAAGAGATGTACATAAGCGACATTTTCGATAATTTAAAAATATTAAATAGATCGGCTATCCCACTTAAAACTTCACGTTTCTTGCTGACGGTAAAATTTGAAGCTTCTAGCTGTTAAAATAGTACAGAAATTACTAAAAGCTTCTGATCTGAACAATCGGTTGTATGGGTATATACCATATATAAGACCGATATTTAAGATCTTTTAGACAATAATATATGCTATATGTGAAAAGCGAAATCCTAAGCTCCTAGCTCCGAGTTAAAATGGGGAAGAAATTACGATAAATTTCTTGTCTGAACAATCGGTTGTTTGGGATATATGCTATACATATATACGACTGATCTCTACAAAGTTGCACATTTCTTGTTGTTTGTATGAAATACTCAAGACCACTAATAGTTTATGTGACTAATATATAACGTACACGTAAGTATTTGATGATATTTGAAGCTTTTAATTGTTGAAATGGGGCAGAAACGATGAAAAGCTCATAATTCGTCGAACAAGTTTGTATAGGAATATTGCTACATATAGATATACTACCGCTCTCTACGATTGTTTCGTACAACAATACTATATGCGTAGACATTTAGTGAAATTTGGAGCTGCCAGCTGTTAAAATAAGGCAAAAATTACGAAAAGATTGTTATCTGAATAATCGGTTGTATGGGATATATGCTATGCCCACGACCGTTCTCTACGATTTTATAGCAAACAATGCGTGCTATGTACTAAAGCATTTGATGAAATTTGAAGCGTCTAACTGATAAATTGAGGAAAATATGACAAACATTTTCTTTTGGAAAAATCGGTTGTGTGGGATATATATGTTATAGTAGTCCGATGTTGTCGGTTCCGACAAATGTCTAATCGGACATCAAAATATAGCTGCTGACCAAAATTTCATCAAGATGTTTCAAAAATTGAGAGACTAGTTTGCGTTCAAACGAATAGACGGACATGGCTTAATCAACTCAGATCATTTGGGTACGCTTACTGGTGGATCTTTCTCTTCTCCTTTAAGGACTTTCAATTTTGAGATTCGTGACAAACTAAATATACCATTTCATTTTCATAAAAGGTATAAGTACACAATGGACCCTAAGATGGTTGCTATAGCAATAAAAATGCGGATGAATAAATGAATTAAACTGCAGAAAAGTGAAAGCAATAAGGGTTATCCGCAAATTGTTACCGCAGTAACGAGTGAAAATAAGGGCGCAAAATGGCCAAAGCAGCAACGTAAGCAAAAGAAACGCCAGATATCGGTAGTGAATAAGCATGATAGTGGCGTACGCACAAATATTGATTTACTTACGGAGTGATAAAATAGGAAAAGAAGTAGTCAGCTAAGCAAATAAAAATTTTTCGTAGTGTACAGACCGAATTGCATGTAATTAATATAATAATAGGAATAATTTGTGGCAACGAACCTCGGAGGGTTGGTCTTTTACAGTTTCGTACAAATTGGCGAACCTAAAATATGTATTCATTCTATAAGGCATAAGAATTCTGCAGAGAACCATTTAGTGGTACAAAACACCCAACACCCACCAATCCATATCCCAGGGAAAACACTTTTTGAAGTAATTTAATGTTAGTTGTCCCACCACTTGAGTTAAGCACCATCGGTTAGTTAGGCCAGGGCAACTTACATTTATCAATAGTTTAAAATAGCAGTACTGTCGGGCTATGTCATTTCATTTAACAGCAAAATTTTAATCGAGATATGTGTGCACATTATACTAAGAGAGAGAACACAAATTTCGGGAAATTTTCTTGAATATTATTGTGACGAATATTAGCATCACTAAGCTGCTACCAAATATATGCACAACAACAATAAAACAGCCACTCTTATGTAGAAGGCCACGAAGAGATATCTCACGCACACAAATATGTAGTCATCAGCCGAAGTAGTTACGCACACATACACACCATATGGCTATGGGAGAGGCGTGGAATACAGTTATACAAGTATATAACTGGTAACTAACCAAGCATGAGCTAAAACTATTCGCGAATTTACTAGACCTTAGGAGAAATGAGTGAACGAGGAAACCGAGAGTTAAAACCAACGCAAGCTTAATAATAACGAATCAGTTTGATTTAAACGCGCTATTAAGCCGGAGTCATTGGTGCCGTATGTCGTATCGCTGTATCCGTATCCCTAACGTAATCAGCTGTTTATCGTTACGACGATAAACCAAAACCCAATTGGTTGGCTACGATACGGTTACGACCTTAGCGGCACTAATAATCGATTGCATTGATTCTCATAAGGTTGGTCGAATCAGCTGTTAAAATGTTACCGATACGGTTACCGATAAAGCACCAATGTCTCCAGCTTTAGTGGTGAAGTGAAGTATAACTGTGAATAACTCCCAAAGTAATTTAAATAAAGACCAGTTTGCAATACTGAATATTGGAGTGATTTATTCAACAGTTTAGCAGTTCGAACGTTAGCAGAAGGTGTAATAATAACCAGGATTTCCCAGAAATTGTTACATTATAATCTTCCGAGACTTTAAGGAACGCATTTGACTTTTGCGCAATATACTACTATTGTTAAAATAGCCTCGCTATTCCATGTACACCGCAGTTGAAAGTAGCTTCAACTTCATCGATGGCGTCTCATTACTTTCTTAGCTATTAAGGAATAATAAAACGCGTTCCTTCCTTAGCTACATTAAGCTCGATATATAAAAAAACTCCGATAGGTGGCGCATGGATCGAAATATTTAAAAAAATCGTATTTGTGGTCCGATTTGGTTCATATTTGGAACACATAATACATACATGAATAGAAAGCGACCTATAAAAAAGAGTGCTGCTAGTTGGCGCAAGGATCGATATATTCAAAAAAATCGTATTTGTGGTCCGGTTTGGCTCATATTTGGAACACATAATACATATAAGAATAGAAAGTGACTTATGAAAAAATCACCGCTAGGTAGCGCAAGGATTGAGATATTAAAAGAAATCGTATTTGTGGTCCGACTTGGTCCATCTTTAGAACACATAAAACATACATAAAGAGAAAGCGACCTATGATATCCGATTTGGCTCATATTTGGAAGAAATATTACATACAGTCCGGTAGAAGTGACATCAAAATATTTTGGAGTTCGAGGAGGGACAAGCATATGTGGCGGGGAGTTGAGTAAAGTCTTTGGAAGGATTATGCATTGAGGACTTACATTGTAACAAATTGTCAGGAAATAGCCTTTGTTATAATGAATTACTAAATAAACTAAATAGAATGAGAAGTAATAAGTAATTAAATAAAGACTAAAAATTGAAAATAAAACAATAAAAACATGCTTAAGTTAAACGGTTTTATTGAAAACAATACTTACGTAATAATAATACTATAAGCTAGAAAATAATTAGGTAGGACCAACTGAACCTTAATAAGGTTATGCTACGCTTCACATTGTTAGAAATTTCACGCACCCAACGCTTATATTTAATTGTCTGATCATCGCCCTAAATTGATGAGGAGTGTGATGACTAGTACCTGGGACTTACCTAATTATTTTCTAGCTTTTAGTATTATTATTAATTCATGTAAGTATTGTTTTCAATAAAACCGTTTAACTTAAATTTTTTTTTAAATATTTTATTTATAATTTCATTAACAATTTGGGAAAAATTTAAACAACGTGACATCAGGACGGACAAAGAAAAAAGGAAATTAGTTATGTTGAATTAGTCTTCACGTTACATAAAACAAATAAATTATTCTACAGAATTCAATAGTCAATATGAATTTGTAAGGCATAGTTTCTTTGTCAACAATAAATTTTTTTAATCTTTAAGCAAAATTGTTGATGACTATTCAAAAAATATTATTTTCTAGACGCCAATCGATAGTCCTCGGATATTTTGTTTTTAACCGTAGATCGAGTTTTGTATCAAAAATGATACATTTCATTTTTCAAAAGTCATTAAATTCGTCCACGATGGCAACACATATCTCAACTTTTGTGACTTTGTTTTTTCCATTGTTGCACACATTTCAAACAAGAATTCAAATTTTTTGATCAAGTAGGCTGCGAGAAATTTGCGAACTTCATAATTCATTCATTATCATTTATGATACATATATAATTTTGAGGGGCTTTAAGTATGAAAAATATTAGTTGCGTCGTTATTTTGATATTGAACGGTGGTTTTTCTGTGAATAAGTGTTTATTAGTCAATTTTTCTTCAAAAATGTCGCGTCCTCAATATTTAACTCTGGAGGAACTCGTGAATGAAGTAATGGAAAATAGCTCAGACGACGAATCCGAAAATGAAAGTATTTCCAATTCTGAAACTCAAGAGGAAAACAATGTGTTGGAGAGTGATTCAAATGAAAGTTGTATATCTGATCTTGATGAAGATATTGCCCCAAGTTGTAGTACGAATCCCCTTTACATAGGGAAGGACGGTACTATTTGGAATCCAAACCTATACACCATCGGTCGTTCAAGAGCAGAAAATATCATAAATTTACGACCAGGTTATTGGGAAAATTTATTTTTTATAGTGAGTTGTTGTAAAATATTGAGTATCTAATATCTTATAGGAATAACAAGATATGCATCCAGTCGTGTCGAGTGAAGATAAGTTTGCACCAATGCGCGATTTATGAGATCGGTGGGTTGCTTTACTCCCCACATTCTACAATCCTCATGACTGCATCACAATAGACGAAGAATTATTGGGTTTCCATGGTCGCTGTAAATTCCGCCAATACATTCCCTCAAAACCCGATAAGTACGGCATAAAGTTCTGGCTGGCTGTTGATGCAAAAACATTCTATGTGTGGAAGATAAAGCCTTATTTGGGAAAGGAATTTCTGGGATTCCAGAGCGAAACCAAGGCGAGCGAGTCGTATTGGATCTGGTCGAAGGGTTGAAAGGTCATAGCGTTACTATGGATAACTTATTTTCTTCACATTCTTTGGGCCAAAAACTTTTGCACTGAAATTTGGCAATGGTTGGGACAATGCGTAAAAATAAAAGATCCACTCCTCCTAAATTACATATATGCAAATATGTTCCTAGATTTGAATCAACTTTTGCGTTCACGCCGGATACTACTCTTGTTTCATATATAAGCCAAAAAAACAAATGTACAATTGTTATGAGCACAATGCATCACGACGCCAATATTCAAACTACCACCAAAAAATTGCCGGAAATTATTTCTTTTTATAACTCGACGAAAGGAGGGGTTGACACGGTGGACAAAATGTTAAGCTGTTACAGCTCTAAGCGTAAAAACAATCGTTGGGGTATGGCTGTGTTCTCCAATATGATCGACATCTCGGCATTACACGCATATATTATATACAATGAAATAGATCCAAACTGGAATCCTACAAGCAAACATACAAAGCGAAATTGCTTTCTTCATAATCTAGCTATTTCCTTAGCCAAGCCTTATGTTGAAAAACGATCGCGTCATTCTCATAGTAACTCTTCTGTGCTTTTTTCAATGAACGTTGTTAACAGTGCAGACGATAGTGAGCCTGAGTCATCAAAAAGTGTTAAAACTAAAATTTCGCTAAAAATGAATAGAGGAAGATGTTACTCGTGTTATTGTAAAGAATTTCATATGGAAAATGTTTGCACTAAATGTCTCAATTAAACTTAATATTGTATTTCTTTTAAAATTTCGTTAAAATAATGCTATATTTTTTCCATTTTTTTTTCTGTAGACCCGATCTACGGCTAATCACAAATATTTATATACGCATCACTTTGCAATAAGTAGATGTTTACCGATTAATGATTTATTTATTAATTAAGAAGACTCTTTAAATGTCGTTAGTTACATTTGTTTAATTTTTAGTTCATAAGCTTTAAATTTCAATTTAAAGTAAAAGAATAATGTCTTCTCTCCTTGGCATGAAACCGCAATGACAGTAAAAGCCACAAAATCTTCAAACTGTCACATACGTCTTCGTTTGTATGTAAGAACTTTGTTGACTTACTGACGCCCCTCAAATAAATTTTATTTTGTTGGGTTTTGAAAGGATTAATATCATTATAATATTTATTTAACAAAGTTTTCCAAAGAAAACTCATACTTTGAAGATGCCTTGCCACAAGCACACAGAGACACATATACACACGCATACAAATGTTTATGTTTGTGTGGCTGCAAGTGAGTCATTATGGCAAGTTATGATGAAACTTTGTGTGAAAAACATAAAATTGTCTGCATTTCAAAATTTACAAATATCTTCATACAAATGACTAATATGACTACTTAATCCAAAAGTTGCTAGAAAATAAGAGAATGAGAAAATTGAAATAGAGGAAGTGATATTGCGCCATAATTTGGCATAAACTAATTTATGAATTTGGCGCCATAACAACGAAAAGGAAATCTTAAGATCCAGCTTCAGTGAAGTGAAGTAAGCGTAATAATAACAACAAATAAGCGCAAAATTGGATACAACAACAAAGAGAAACATAAAGTTCAACAATAAACATTAATTAATAAAGCGCATAAAATTGTGATAAACAACTTCCACAACTTCCGAATCCTGCGTTTGATGCGACAGACTTGCGGCGAGCCAAAAGAAAAAATATAATGAATATACAAGGATGGAAAAGCAGGAGGGAGGGGGGAGGGTTATAAGAAAAACGACACTTTTATCGACGCGGAAACGGTGGGTGGTATACATTGCGCAAAGTTACTTTTCAGTTGTAATCCTCAAATAACACACACATACATACACGCGCACACTTGTGAACACAACGGAAAACAGTTATAAAAAGTAACAAGTGCAACGAAAAAAGTTTTCAAGCATCAAATTTGCAGCAGGAAGCTCATTGTAAGTGCATGCTTTTATACGGCTGCGAGTGTTGCCATACAAAATTTGCTTGTTACTTTAGGTGCTTGCTTGTTTGGCTGTCTGTCAAAGATAAAGTTCGATTTTGTGGCAACTTTGCATGTTTTATTTACGAAACTTTTGCAAGCGCTTTAAATATGGCTTTTTTGTTCATAAATACCGATGCGAAAAATATAAACCCAGCGGTGTGAGGACGAAATCATGCAAACATGGGTCAAGTGTAACATTTTTTTAAATTCAAACTAAACTTTTTAAAAACCAATTAAAAAATTTTTTCACATCAAGTAACAACTTTTTTTAAACCAGAGTTATCAATTTCCAAATCAAATGATATATTTTTTTTAATGATTTTTTTAAGCAAATTCAATTCGTTTCAAATCAAATTAAACTTTTTCAAACCAAACAAGTCTTTTCCGAATCAAAAAAGCTTTTTACATATCAAATGAAACTTTTTCATATTAAATAAAACTTTTCTTAAACCGAATGGATCTTTTTCATACAAATATTTTTCGTTTAAATCAAATTAGCTTTTCAAATAAAATTAAATCTTTTTAAATCAAATGAAACCTTTTTTAAATCAAATTAAACTTTCTTCATATCCAGTGAACCTTTTTTCAAACCAAATCCAACTCTTTTCAAATCAAATTAAACTTTTTTCAAATTAAATTAAACTTCATTTTTATCAAATGAAAATTTTTCATATCAAATGAAACCTTCGGGGAGTGTCTTTATCGGTAGCACAACAACAACAGCACTGCAACACTAATGACATCCATGGTATCGTGGTGATCTGCGCTCTATTCACTATCTCAATCCACGTGATCGTTTCTTGGCTTTGGAACTTCCTCCAGCCACCTCACCCTTGCGATGTTATCGCATGCTATCATCTTTACACCATTTTACCACCCCGAAGGTTGGAAGCAGCTCAATTTGTTCTTCCAGCATAAAGTCGAGCATTAACCAAAAATCTCTCTTTCTATAGATCACCACCTTTCGTTATACATCTGTCCCAAGGGTTACTTGGTGTTACTTCCATTTGGCTCCTCCAAGAAAGCCGAAACCTTGGTGTTACCTCCCTTAGGGCTATCATCCAATTCCACATCCGTTATCGGCGATTCGCCACTCATATTTTACTTTCTCTCTGGCTTGCAGCTTTCGAGATAGTTGCTACCTCGCTACTGAGGTCCGTATGTTCACAACTTTGAGAGACTTGTCTTTTTTACGCGGCTGGTCTACCTCGAGGTCCTGGGACTGAGTTCTTTCTGTCTCTTCAAGGCTGGATTGTTGCCTTTATCCGAACGTCTTCATTCTGCCACCAGTAGCTTCTTCCCTTCGAAACAGGTTGCTACACAGGGTTTCTCACAGAAAAGCTCTTGAACTACATTCGAACTTCTTCTACTTCCTCACGTGCCTTTACCAAGTGTTCCCTCTGAAGGTTTGTTGGGTCGATCACTGCTCTCAAGCGTTGGACAGTTCTCAGTGCTACGTTTTCCAAGTGGAAGTTGCTGCCATTAAGGATACGGTGGATGAAATGCTATCCAGTGTTGCTATGGTTAGGGAATTTAAGATCTATTCTGATAACCAAGCGGCTATCAAGGCCATCAGTTCAATTATAATGCGACCGAAGGTAGTCTAAGAGTGCCTCACCTCACTTGCGATTGCATCGAGTTATTTTATGACCAAAATATCTTAGTCTCGGGCCAAAGTGATATCCCTGGGCAACTGTGCAAGCGGATATCCTAGCCCGCATTACTACAATTGAACTGTTTGATGACGGCAGTATGGGATTTCGAGATTCTGTGTTACTTATGGTCTGCTCCTGCAGAGATGAGCCTCACGTCAGCTCAGCAAGCGTTAGGTGGACACAACCCCTTGCAGCGTAGCAAGATGCGTCTGGGCGGAAGTGGATGGCAGGAGGTTTTCCGAAATGATTAGGCTCACTAAAGCTCATCTATCAATGATCATTGTGGTTCCGACATGGTACTGTCCAAAGGGGAAACCATGCGGTACGCCTCAATATACTGGAAACTCCATCTTGTTGCAGCTGTATGGAGGATGATGAATTATATCATCTAGTCACTTCATTGACCAGCTTTCGCCAGACGTAAAATAAATAAATGTAAGGCGCTATAACCTCCGTAGAGATTTTAGGCCGGGCCTCTCTTCCAATTGGCGTCGTGCTCCATTAAATTTTTCTTACAAACTGGCAGGGATTACCAGAACCAGGAGGAAGTATTTCACTCGCGACTCACCTGGATCTGCGAAAGATTAATTCAAGCTATGTCAACGTTGTTTCATGTGGTATCACAACGGACCTTCATGCTGTCAAATGAACTTCTGTTCCTTTTCCCACTTTCTTGCCTCATTTGGTTTTACCCGCTGGAGTTCGTTTCCTCGCCACTTCTTTTGATTCTCGGATACAATGCATCTCTTGTAGCTTTTGCTTTCCTTGGCTTGCAACTCCATTCTCTCTCGCTCTCTCAACTTCCTTACTAACATTGATTATGACTTGTTTTAGAGTTGGCAAATATCCGTGTACCTGTGATTTTGTGACAGCTACTGAAATATCACAGTACACTTCAGCGACAGCTTACAAGGAATATTCGTGACTGTGCAGCATTTATTTCCCGTTACCATCACAGACTCAAACACAGCTCTCATCACAGGAACAAATCGCTTCTATGCTATGAACCAATACAATGAGCAAGTTACTTAGGCTGCGACTGAATAACAGTAGATGTCCCAAAAAATTACGCAGAGTTTATTATTCGCAACACAATCAGCAGGGAAAAATACAAAACTGAGGTAACCTTATATGACAGCATGACACTGCTAATACGCGACTCGAGGGAGGTGTCAAAAGCCGCGTTTTGACCTCGACAACAATAATCCGAAGGCGGAAAATAAAAATTTAAGCTCGTTCAAAAAATATTATCGAAAAACCGGAAATGACCCCGGAGTGTTTCGAAACCGGTTTGGAGACCAAAATTATATCCGCGCAAAACACTTATGTTCACAATTTTTTTTGTGGGTATCACAAAATTACAACAACCACATGAAAATTTTCAATTTCTTTCGGAAATATCTCTCGAAAGACCCAAAATTTTTGTTTGTTATTGTTGTCGAGGTCAATACGCGTGTTTTGACACCTCTCTCGATATTTTTGGACGCGTATTAGCAGTGTCATGCTGTCGTATAGAATCACCAAAACTGATTCCTGTTGGCGTGGTATTTGTTTTTTTTTCAGTCACAGTCACGGTTAAAAGCCGCTGTGACTGATAGGTCACAATCACAGATAACATTGTTCCGCAAAAATCACGGGATCGGCCAACATTAACTTGTTTATCTTTGTTCAGCGGCCTGATACATATAGGGAAGAAAACCGTCCGGGAAACGACGTAGATGCACGTCTTTTACCCGCCCAACCCCATAGTCTGGCGTAACGGAGTTCGGCTAAGCCCTCACACCATAGAAGAGGTGTCTGCCCAAGTAAGCGGCATCACAAGACACTTGTTGGAAATTTTCTCATCTCACGCAGCTTAAAAATTAAACTTTTTAATTATATTACATATAAGCTTAAGTTTTATGACTAAAAGGAGTTGCCACCATACAAATAAATAAAAACAAAAGTGAAAATACATACATACGTGTGTAGATTTTTATGTTTACACATAAATTTGTAATTGTGGTAATAAACGCTTGACGCATTTTCATGCTTGTACGCATGTTTGCATTCGTGATTTGCGTTGGCGTTGACGCGTGTAATTTCATTAAAGTAACACACACACATACATTCAAACATACAATTTGTACGTTTTTGTGTCACATATGTTCATTTGTATGTTTATTCTTTTAAATAACAATTTTATTGTTTAAATATTTACATAAGTACGTAAATTTATATGTGCAAGCGGAAATATTATTTCATATTGCCACTACACCACTGATTTATTCATTTTTTTGTTGTAAAGTTTTCTTAAACGAAAACAACAACTGTTGCCTTATCAGCTTTCCTCTTCCTCTCGTTTGTTGTTTTAAGATATGTTTTTTATGGCATGCAGCAAAGCAAAGTTTTAATGATGATTGCAAAGTTGATGATCTCGTCGAATATGTTGCTGACGGAGGACTGTGGTACTTAATGCAATGCCACACGCAAATGCGTACGATGCTGTCACACAGTGGGTTAGAGGTGTGAAGTTTTCAGATAAATTTAATAATAAATGAAATGATATGAAAATGAAATGAAATGAAATGAAATGGTATCTTTTGATCACCAAAAATATTAGTAAGGACTGTCACCGCATGTCATCCATGGCATACACATTAGGGTGGGTCGATTTGTATGGACGAAAGTTAACCGATATCGATTTTTCGATAGGATTTGGGCTCAGGAAAAAGAAGTTCCACTACGCATACACAAAAAAATAATTTTCGAGCCTGCGAAATTCAATCTGTTTGACTTTTTTCGACTTTGGTTTTAAGGTTTTTTCATGACCTACTAAAAAGATTTTCATATGTATACCCCATGAAGCAATAAACAGATCCCGCATTAGAAAATGAGAGAGCAAAAAAATCATAGTTGGCTGGGAAATAAATTTTCTCGGCGTGACGTCACGCTTTTGACAACATGTTTCATTACTGACGTAGTGTTCAGACTTTATTCCAATCGGAGTATTTTGCTCCGCTCTTACCTCCTACTAGTAAATAGTATTACTACCTAATATCTTTTGGTTGAAGTTTTCATAGCACACGTATGAAAAGCTGATTGTTTACAAGTGACGATTAGATGAAATGACGAGAATTTATTGCTCGTATCTTAAGACATGTTTGTTCACATTTTACTAACAGTTTTTATACTTCTTTCGTACGGAATGAAAATAGAAGGAGTAAAATGTAAGCAAAATATGTGTCCGGACGCGATCTGTAAATCCTGCCAAAATTCTACATACAGCAATCCAACTGTCTCTCCCAACTCAATGAAGGTCTTCTCTTTCCTCTGTTTGCAAACTGCCGGAGCGTATTCGTTCATCCGCATAACATGACCTAGCTAGCGAAGCTTTCTGTTTTTATTCGCTGCACTATCGTCATATCTGCGCAAAGCTTATATAGCTCATCATTATACCTCCTTCTATACTCGCCGCCAAGATCACGGATAGGACTAGAAATCTTCCGGAAAACTTTTCTCTTGAATACTCCAAGAGACATCTCATCTTCTCTCGACACCTTCCATGATTCCGAGCCATACATCAGGACAGGTATGATGAGCGACTTGTAGAGCGAGAATTTTGTTCGTCGAGAGAGAACTTTACTTTTATTTGCTTAAAGAAACACTTGATGGCAAGAGTTATTCTCCGTTTGATTTCTAGGCCGACATTGTTTTTGCTTTTAATGCTGCCTCTCAAATAGACGAAAACCTTCACAGTCTCGAATTTATATCCGTCAACAGTGACGTGGCTACAAAGGTCTTGAAACCTTCTGTCATTAAAAGAGCATGAAATATGTATGGTAAGCCGAAAATAATAATATTTTTTCGCGATAAATATCCGGGGAGATAGAGCCCAATTTTCTTCCAGAATGTGGTGTGCTGATGGGAGCATTAACTAGTCATCATACACGCTTTAGGCCGACTCCATGTGCATCTAATAAGACGGATATCTTTTTTGCTGAAGGAAGAAAAAATATACTCCGAAATTTTTAATTTTTCCTCCGACGTAGTCTTTTACTCAGGTAATAGTTTTAAATACTCCGAACACTGGTAGCGAAATATGAGAGAAATGTAATAAATCGAAAAACTTCAAAAGCGCTACGTCATCAACATTTTTTTCAAATTCGATTACAAATACAATAATTCCGGAATGCCAGATCTTGGCTAATTTTTTTATGTGTATACCCTGTGCGACCAAAAAATGTCCGCTAAAAACGTTGTCGATAACAATTTTTTGTAAAAAAAAATTATTTTTAAAAAACTGTTATCGCTGGACAGGGTTTACATGAAAATTTTACAATCAAATGAAAATTTTTTTGGTAGGTAAAGAGAAAAACATTAAAAATCAAAGCCGAAAAAAGTAAAAAAATTAAATTTCGCTGGCTCGAAAGTTAATTTTTTTTGTACGTAGTGGAACATTTTTCCTGAGCCCAAATCCTATCCAAAAATGAATGGCGCGATATCGGTTAATAAATCGACCCAGTCTAATATACATCACAGTCATTGGACCGATACTAATGTATTGAGCTCTTGTCCAGGCATAAAGATCATTCAAAATAAAGCTGGGAAGGTGCAACGACTAGCATGCCTGGGATGTCAGGCGGAGTGAGCAGCGCACTTCATGAACGATTAAACGTAATTTTTCGCGTGATGCTTCGACAAGTGTTAGTCTACGACTAAGAGAATCCAACATGGGGAAACCAAGCAAATACGGGCTCTCGACGTTATTAGATTACGGATGTTATTATAAATGACCTAACGCCTGACACCGACCATATCACGGCGGTTGCTGACTTCCAGGTGCAGAGCATAATATATCTTTCAAGAGAGGAATGGGAGGAAGGCCAAAACAGTGGTAGGGGTATTACAATCTACACAGACAGCTTTAAACTGGAAAAGGGAGTTAGAGCTGTAATGTGTTCAGAGCATCTCCAGGTTAGTCAATCGTACCGATTCCCTGGCTCATGTATTGTCTTCCTCGCGGAGATCTACGAGCCCAGACACCAATGTAACGATATTTGCCGACAGCCAGTCTGCCATAAAAAAATTACAATCGAACCTTGATAAAGACGTATACCGTGCAGAGGTTCCGAGCCTCGCTGGCATCCATAAGGCATCTCAATATATCTATTTCTTGGTTCTTCGGCACAGAGAAAGGATTCGCAGATGAGATGGCCAGAAAAGGTTCCGAAATGATCATAAGCGAGGACAGTTGCGAATGACATATGTGGACCAAACGGGATAATTGCGGGTTTTCAAGTTCCTTATAGCCATGTTTGGATAGAAATAGAACTAGATACCATCTCAAGCTAAATAAATCTACATTGAGAGTACATACAGATGGCATTACACGACATTGCGCTGTTGCAGCGATGCGCGGGCGATGGCGCATATCAAAAATCTCACTTTGGAGAAGCTGTCAAGTTGAGAAGGAAGATAATCGATTTATCACTTTATCTGCCAATGTTTAAGACTTCAAACAAGATGACTAAATTTTCTGGGCGCTGGGATTTTCTACATTCTGGCAGTGGTTGGGCAAGCGGATATTTCACCCCTATTTATATTCATCAGGGATAGCAAGTGGTTCTTTGAGGACTACTAGGAAGTGATGTGATTGAACGAATGTACCACGTGGCACACAGTAAGGGCACTCACAATGGACAAAAATGTCTGCGCATAGAAGTGTGGGAAATTCTAATGCACGCCCTCTAGACATAACCTAACCTACCTCTTGGCTTGTTATAACGTCATAGTTATCGGCTTTGTTAGTGAAGTTTTATATGTACCTCTTCCATAACGAGCTTATGAGTTGTTGACATCAAATTGGTAACACTCCAATGAAAAATCGATAGCTTTTAGTTATAAAATCGATCTATTATTAAAATATCGATATATTTTCGATAAAAATCGATAGATTTTCGCATACAAATCGATAACACCCCAACAGCAAATTCGTCAACTTTTTGATAACTTATCGATACCTTTTAATGAGTTGTTGATAACAAATTGGTAACACTTCAATGAAAATTCGATAGCTTTTAGATATGAAATCAATAAATGTTTTAAAATTATCAATATGTTTTCGATAAAAATCGATAGCTTTTCGCATAAAAATCGATAACACCACAACAGCAAAATCGATAAATTTTTGATAACTTATCGATAACTTTTCGATTAATATTATATAGCCTTTTGATAATAAAACAACACACCCTAACATATCGATAACTTTATGATAACAAAGCTATAATTTGTCTATAAATTTTTGCTGACATTTCGTTAACTCTTCGATAAAAGATTGTTAAATTTTTGATTAAAAATCTATAAATCTTCGATAACTTGCACACTGAAATTCAGTAACTCATTGATAACAAATCGAAAATTCGCCTATATCCTTATCGATAACACGCCTATGACAAACCAGGGATAATAAACCGCTAACACTTAGATAACAAATAGACAGCAGGTCATCTGGTTTTGGTTCCGGCTTCGGTGTTTCGATTGCGGCTTCAATTTTGGCTTTGGTTTTGACTTTTTATTTCGTCCTTACTTAATACATTTCCTAATCCACAGATTTGGTATACTGCACCTCAGTAAGATATTTTTACGACTCATTTTTTAAGTTAAAGACATTTGCGGGCTCGAAACAGACGAAGTGCTCGAGGTAAAGCTAAATTAATTTGTAACTGAAAAAATTTCTGGCAGTCATTTTCTTGTTGTTAAGCAACTTATTTATATACTTTTCATTTCGTTATTTGGTTAATGTAAGCTTGAGTCAATTTCGCTTTCGAGCAGAGCTACATTCGAACACACCGGTTAGCGTGTCGAACATTCTTACATCAATTCGTATCTGTATTTTTGCTTGTTTGGTGGTCTCATTGCAGACTCGTCAGCAATTATCCTGCAGACGCCGCCTTGCAGTCATAAGCCATTAAATTTGCTGTGTCGAATACTGTCAGTTTCACTTTCTATATAAGTAAGTAAGTACACACATATATTTATATTTTTTAATAGCTACCATTTTTATTTACTTTATGTTGTATGTTCTTAAAATAAGCTACAAAGATATTGAGCGCTCATTAACTGGCGCGCTAGAATAGCGAAGAGCTTTATTTGTGCTTTAACAACGCTGCTGGCAGTAAATGTTTTTTTTTATACTCAGTTGAGCAGAGCTCACAGAGTATATTAACTTCGACTGGATAACGGTTGGTTGTACAGGTATAAAGGAATCGATATAGATATAGACTTCCATATATCAAAATCATCAGGATCGAAAAAAATTTGATTGAGCCATGCCTCTCCGTCCGTCTGTCCGTCCGTCCGTCCGTCCGCCCGTTAACACGATAACTTGAGTAAATTTCGAGGTATCTTGACGAAATTTGGTATGTAGGTTCCTGGGAACTCATCTCAGATCACTATTTAAAATGAACGATATCGGACTATAACCACGCCTACTTTTTCGATATCGAAAATTTCGAAAAACCGAAAAAGTGCGATAATTCATTACCAAAGACGGATAAAGCGATGAAGCTTGGTAGGTGAGTTGAACTTATGACGCAGAATAGAAAATTAGCAAAATTTTGTACAATGGGCGTGGCACCGCCCACTTTTAAAAGAAGGTAATTTAAAAGTTTGTCAAGCTGTAATTTGGCAGTCGTTGAATATATCATGATGAAATTTAATAAAAAATTTAATATCTTTACAGTATATTTGTAAATTATGTCACCATTTGACTCCAGTGATGATATGGTGCAATAAAACACACAAATAAAAGAAAATTTCTAAATGAGCGTGGCTCCGCCCTTTTTCATTTAATTTGTCTAGGATACTTTTAATGCCATAAGTCGAACAAAAATTTACCACTTCTTGTGAATTTTGGTAGGGGCTTAGATTTTGGAACGATAACTTATTTCTGTGAAAAAGGACGAAATCGGTTGAAGACACGCCCAGTTTTTATACACGGTCGACCGTGTGTACTTCCGTTCGGCCGTTAACACGATAACTTGAGCAAAAACGATATATCTTTACTAAACTCAGATCACGTACTTGTCTGAACTCACTTTGTATTGGTGTAAAAAATGGCTGAAATCCGACTATGACCACGCCCACTTTTTCGATATCGAAAGTTACGAAAAATGAAAAAAATTCCATAATTCTATACCAAATACGAAAAAAGGGACGAAACATGGTAATTGGATTGGTTTAAAAATAAAAAATGTAAGGCGCGATAACCTCCGAAAAGATCTAAGGCCGAGCTTCTCTTCCAATTTGCGTCGTGCTCCTCTTGATTTTCCCTACAAATTGGCCGGACGGGACCTACATGTTTTATGCCGACTCCGAACGGCATCTGCAAGGCAGATGAGTTTTCACTGAGAGCTTTTCATGGCAGAAATACACCCGGAGCGCTTGCCAAACACTGCCGAGGGGCGACCCCGTTTAGAAAAATTTTCTTCTAATTTAAAAACTTTATTTCTAAAATTTTGATGTTGCTTTGCCCGGGGTGCGAACCCAGGGCATACGGTGTGGTAGGCGGAGCACGGTACCATCACACCACGGTGGATTGGTTTATTGACGCAAAATATAACTTGAGAAAAAAACTTTGCAAAATGGGTGTGACACCTACCATATTAAGTAGAAGAAAATGAAAAATTTCTGCAGGGCGAAATCAAAAGCCCTTGGAATTTTGGCAGGAATACTGTACGTGGTATTACATATATAAATAAATTAGCGGTACCCGATAGATGATGTTCTGGGTCACCCTGGTCCACATTTTGGTCAATATCTCGAAAACGCCTTCACATATACAACTACCACCACTCCCTTTTAAAATACTCATTAACACCTTTCATTTGATACCCATATCGTACAAACAAATTCTAGAGTCGCCCCTGGTCCACCTTTATGGCGATATCTCGAAACGGCGTCCACCTATAGAACTAAGGCCCACTCCCTTTTAAAATACTCATTAACACCTTTCATTTGATACCCATATCGTACAAACAAATTCTAGAGTCACCCCTGGTCCACCTTTATGGCGATATCTCGAAAGGGCGTCCACCTATAGAACTAAGGCCCACTCCCTTTTAAAATACTCATTAGCACCTTTCATTTGATACCCATATCGTACAAACAAATTCTAGAGTCAGCCCTGGTCCACCTTTATGGCGATATCCCTAAATGGCGTCCACCATAGAACTATGGCCTACTCTCTCTTAAAATACTCTTTAATACCTTCCCTTTGATACACATGTCATACAAACACATTCCAGGTTTACCCCAGGTTCATTTTCCTACATGGTGATTTTCTCTTATTTTGTCTCCAAAGTTCTCAGCTGAGTATGTAATGTTCGGTTACACCCGAACTTAGCCTTCCTTACTTGTTTTATTTTAATTTGACATTTCGCTTGACTAAAGTTCTATAATTAAATAGCAAATTAAAGCCTACCATATGTCGCTGGTTTGAGTGGTATGAGAAAGTAAGTATATGTGCGTTTTTATGACTTTTAATATATCAACGATACGTAGATACGCATGCGCCTTGCAAATACTTAAATAAAGTTGTGAGAAAGTATATTTTCGGGTGGAAACGAATATTCTATACGCAGATGTAGCATTAAATAAAAATAAATGTAAGGCGCGATAACCTGCGAAGAGATTTAAACCGAGCTTTTCTTCCAATTTGCGTCGTGGTACTGTGTGACGGACCTACTTTCATTATGCCGTCTACGACGGCATCTGCAAAGGCAGATGAGTTTTCACAGAGAAGCTTTTCATGGCAGAAATACACTCGGAGTGCTTGCCAAATACTGCCGAGGGGCGAACCCGCTTAGAAAATTTTGTTGTAATTGAAAAAACTGCCTGCGGAGCTATTCAAGTCAGGCGGCACGGAGTTGGTAAGGCGCATGCAGCAGCTTCTTAGCAAAATATGGGCGAACGAGGGCATGCCCGACGGTTGGAATCTAAGTGTTCTTTGCCCAGTCCACAAGAAGGGAGATACTGCAAAATGTACCAACTATCGTGGAATCAGCCTTCTTTTTATCGCATATAAGGTCCTTTCAAGTGTATTGTGCAAAAGATTGAAGCCCACCGTGAACCGGCTGATTGGACCTTATCAGTGCGGCTTCAGACCTGGCAAATCTACCATCGACCAGATTTTCACAATGCGCCAAATCTTGGGAAAAATCCGTGAAAAGAGAATCGACACACATCACCTCTTCGTCGACTCTAAAGCCGCCTTCGACAGCACGAAAAGGAGATGCCTATATTCCGCTATTTCTGAATTTGGTTTCCCAGCAAAACTTATATGGCTGTGCAAAATGACGTTGAGCAACACCATCAGCTCAGTCAGAATTTTCCGAGCCGTTCGAAGCTAAACGAGGTTTCAGACAGGGTGACCCCCTGTCGCGCGGTTTCTTTAATTTGTTGCTGGAGAAAATTATACTAGCTGCAGAACTTAACCGCACTGGAGCAATATACTATTAAAACGTGCAATCACTGGCATATGTTGATGACATTGATATCATCGGCCCAAACACCCGCGCTGTTAGTTCTGCTTACTCCAAACTGGAAAAAGAAGCGGTAAAGATGGGTTTGATGGTGAATGAGGACAAAACGAAGTACCTGCTGTCATCCAGCAAAGAGTCAGCGCATATTCGCCTTGGCAACCATAATTTCGAAATAGTAAAAGACTTCGTTTATTTGGGGACCAGAATCAACACTAGCAACAACATCACCACTGAATTCAGTGAAGAATCAATCTTGCCATTAAATGTTACTTTGGACTAGGTAGGCAATTGAAAAGTAAAGTCCTTTCTCGGCGAACGAAAATCATACTCTACAAGTCACTTATCGTACCCGTCCTGCTATATGGGGCAGAAGCATGGACCATGACAACAGCAGATGAAGCGGCTTTGGGAGTGTTCGAGAGACAAGTTCTTGGAAAGATTTATGGACCTCTACGCGTTGGCGATGGCGAGTACCGAAGAAGATTTAATGATGAGCTGTACGAGCTGTATGCAGACATCAACATAGTCCAGCGAATTAAAACGCAGCGGCTGCGCTGGCCAGGCTATGTTATGTGAATTAACGATGATGCTCCGGCCAGGAAAGTGTTTCTATCGGAACCCACCTATGGAAGCAGAGGTAGAGGGCGGGCCCTACTCCGTTGGAAGGGCCAGGGGGAAAACGATTTAAACTCCCTTGGTGTGACCAATTGGCGCCGGTTGGCGGAGCGAAGGAGCGACTGGCGCGCCTTGTTTGGATTGCCATAACCGTTTAGACGGTTAAGCGCCAATTAAGTAAGTAAGTTTTTAAAATTTTTATATTGCTTTGCCCGGGGCGTGAACCCAGGATCTTCGGTGTGAATGGCGGAGCACGCTACCATCACACACGGCGTCCGCCTTGCATTACCATTTCAACAAAAAAGACAAGCCTTCATTTGGAAAGTGACAGAGTTTGTTTACTTAAAATTGGGCGGTACCGCGTCTACTTACAGAAAATATTCACGCAGTTGAACTTTCTGAGTAGTAGACAGAGATGTCGCATTTCTAATTCTATAGACACAAATTTTTACGGTAAATTACAAAATTTAATTATGATTAGTAATTGACTCTCGAAAGTTTTGAGAAAAGGGTAGGTTGCGCCAAGTATCGCTGCCTCTTCCTGACTTCGGTAACATGTACAATCCTCCAGTCCTTAGGGAGTTGTAATCTATGTCCAGTCCAAAGTTTCTCCAGAATGGCCCCCTGCATCGTTGTTGAGCGGCTGAAAACTCTGCACACGCTTGTAGCCTGCTGGGTATATTATCCCTATATAGTGTCACTAAGGTCCAATTACACAATGGCAAGCTATCTTTGAACTCGGTGTTAGCTTCTCGCGAGGGGATAAGCTTATACAATTATGCAAATTTTTTAATTAACTCTGAGTCAAAAAATTTCCGAAAGTATACTAAAGCCTGCCACAGTTAACAGCTCATCCGCCAATGTATGGCCTTTTTTATAAAGCGCAACGCTATGCCCATCAGCACAAGATATTTTTTTGATGCGGCCACCATCATCCATCGCCGCAGTAGTTCTTTAGCACCTTATTCAAGAGCCTCTGCTGGCTGTCTCTTATAGGCTGATGGATTATGCTTGCTTTCGCCGCTTTTCACTAATTTGCTCTCCTGACTTATACCGAGCACCTTCTTAGTCCATTAGTCATTTCACCTGGATATACTTCTTCGAGCTTCGCTCTTATATTGTAAGATTTTTGTTGCTCGCGATGTACTCTGATTGCGGGGGCGATTTTGTTCGTCTCGAATTGAACCATTACTTTCCTCGGGGGAGTAAGAAATTTTTGCACGTTTAGTAAAAGTAACAAAAGACTTAAATGCCATCGCGGTTCCCATGCGCAAAGAAGATTATAGCGCTTTTTTAACGCATAGTCTAGTTGTAGTAGCTTAACACATGTAAGCAGCCATAGCTGTTTTTGCATTGTTCCTTTTGCTGTTCCTTTGTTCACCTTATCAAGCAAGGCCTTGATCGACTATGGCAGACATCAATGCCATAACTATACTTCTGTGGAACGCCATCTAGGTGGCCTTTTTAGAATACAGTCAGAAGCCTTCAACTGTGGTATGGTGAGAAAGTAGAGCCGACAACGCGGCTAGGTTCGACTAGATCCGTAGCGTTCCTCAGCAACAGGGTCACTTGGGAATGCTCACCGCTATGACATCAAGTTTTCGCGAATGCGGTACTAAGACATACTCTATTTTGCTTTTGAAGAAACAATGTACGATATAAGGAAATGGGTTTACTATACTTCTTGTGGTGATAATTAACCTCAGTGAAGGTTTTGGGTAATATTACCATTAATGCTGGTCACTTGCCGGATACTGATTCGATTTCTTCTGGAAACAAGCACCACGTTTAAGGTAGTAACTCTATCATCTCGGAAACGATTTAATATTACCACACCGACTGTTCAAGTCAACCACCACGGACATATCCTAAGCCTCTTAATCCGCTGGTTGAGAGCAATTTGGTCAACCACTACAGTTTTCGTGTGATAGAGGCACAATACTCCACCCTTATGGCTTTTGATTTACGGCTTGCAATTATTAACGTTTTTTTTATTGTTGGCTACATCTTGTATTTTCGTTAAGAAATTAATTTTCAATCGTATTTGCAATTTAATCCGCAGTGGTTATAAAAAAAGCCCACTTTCCCTATTCTTCGAATTTTCTATATTGAAAAATTGAAAGATGTTATTCAAAAGCGAACAAGAAAATTGCAGAGGCAATTTTTTTCGATTTTCCAAATTAAATTATTCTCTTTAGAAAAATCTTTTATGAATTTTGTAACCTATCTCAAACACGTATTCGAAAAAAATCGAAAGTTCGATAAAGATAACGAAAATTTTGAAAATTTTATTTGGAGTTCTCTGAATTTTTTAGCAGAAATTGTGTAGCCCAATAAGATTTGATTCTCACAAAGTATAAGTTATGGGTCTCTATAAATTTGTATTGATTTTTGACATTTTTTTAAGAAGGGTGTTCAAGACTTAAATAAAAAAAATGTTCACTCTTAGTGTAATCTTAAAAACCCGTCGGAAAAACTTGTCAAAGATCAGTGCGAATTTTGAAGGACCTATAACTTCTACTTTGTTAGACTAAAACTGATCGGGCTATAAATCTGCATACTCAAAACAATTCACAGATTTCCGAATAAAAAAATTCGAAGTTTTCGCAAAATTTTCTCGAAATTTCCAATTTTTTCAAAAATGTTTGCGAGAATGATAAAGTAGAATCAAAAATTCAACAGATCGGGCTACAAATCTGCACGCTCAAAAAAATCAGAGAACTCCTAATTTTTTTTTGGAAATTTCGAATTTTTTCAAAAATGTTTTCGAGACTGGTAATATACAATCAAAAATAAAAACTAATAGGGCTACAAATCAGCATAAAAAAAATCAGAATAAAAAATTAGAAGTTTTCGTAAAATTTTCTCGAAATTTCGAATTTTTTCAAAAATATTTTCGAGAATGGAATCAAAAGTTGAAAATTTAATTGATATATATTGGAACGATTTTTCATCATCCCTTGTCAAATTTGGTTTTGAGACAAACTGGTTTCGGCGTTGTGTCCCATCAGTGTCGATTTTCGTTCTCAGTGATGGCACAATGCCGAAACTGGTTTGTCTCGAAATCGAATTTGCCAAGGGATGACGGAAAATCCTTCCAATATATATCAATTAAACTTTCACCTTATTTATTTTTGATTCCATTCTCGAAAATATTTTTGAAAAAATTCGAAATTTCGAGAAAATTTTACGAAAACTTCTAATTTGAAAATCTGATTTTTTTTGAGAATGCAGATTTGTAGCCCGATTAGTTTTATTTTTGATTCTGTTTTACCATTCTCGAAAACATTTTTGAAAAAATTCGAAATTTCAAAAAAAATTTTAGGAGGAGGAAAATCGTTCCAATATACACATTTATACACCCTGTCGGAAAATCAACAAAACAAAAAAAAGTAAATTTAATTGATGCAATTTGATAAAAGTTTCCACTGCTATTTTTCCATTTGCTGCTGTAAATGGATTTCCCCTATTTTAAATAATAAGTATTCTATTCTGCATCCACATAGACGAGCTTTATATAAAATCTGCTTACTTTTACTCAAGTTATCTTGTTAACTGACGGACATACATATATAATGTAACTAAAATTGCAGATATATGGAAGTCCGGATCTATCTCCATTATTTTATTCCACTATCATGCCATTGAATTAGTAGTGTCCTGTATACAAGATCAGCGGGGTATAAAAACAATCGCTTTCAGATAACTCTGAAACTTTTTTAAACAAAAAGCTAACGATCCAATAGCAATAATAAATATTTAATGTACTTAATTTGAATTGGTATGTAAAACAGAATTTTCAACAATTGAGATCACGATTACATATATACATCAGAGATCTGCTTTGCGTACTAATAAAATTAGTGCACATAGTCATGAGCCAAAAAATTGTGTCTAACTTGTCTCTTAACTCAGTAGCACGTTGGTTTCCTGTGTAATACACTGTATACTTCGTTTATTATCGCTTTTTCTTTAGCGCTGTATTCAGTTTAGTTTCGTGTACATCGTTGTGTTGCTAGCATCAGAAGACAGATATGACTTTATTCATTTTATTGCACTGTTAGTCTTACTTATTCCAATTAGTGTTTTCGTATAACACAGTTGACTTTCTTGCTCAATAAGACAATTGAGTACCGAAATGCTTCGTGGTTTATGAGCGGTTATTCATTTTACGAAGCATGACTATGTAAATGTGTAAGTGCTTGATATTCATTATTTGTATACGCACTAATGCTCATTTTTTGGTTAGTCCACTAATAACCTTAAAAGATGAATAATTGCAGCTCACTGATATACATTAAGGGGCGTTTCCATTATCTTCAGTTAGTAAGTTATCGAAACATTCGTTTTTCTCCATGCTAACTGAAGCGTCGCGTCTCAGTTAAGTTCAAGGAAAAAGTGTAAACAAAAGTCAGCTGTTTGACCAGTTTTCGAATACTTACAATAGATTTTTGCGATTTGCTTACAAAACTATTAACAATTTCCAAGTAACCGGGGATTGGCCACGCTGTGTTGGTGAAAACGAAAATGTCAAATGAAGCTATCTGATAGATTGTTATCCTCCAGGTAAAATGCAACTTAACTGAAGATCGTGAGAACGGCCCTTAATATACATAAGTACGCATACATTAACAAGTATTGTATGACATAAATATATGCATAAGTTATTTAAAAAAAAATTTTTGCACCACAAAAACTGCTAATGCTGCTTATTTGTGCATAATTGTTATTGTTGTTGTTTGTTTTTGTAGCTGATTTAATTTTTCCGCTGTGATTTCATAATTTACGAGTTGTAAAAGTTGTCAGGCGAATATGTTGCATATTTTTAATGGTTGTGGCAACTTAAATATATGCCTTATACATACGCAAATACATATGAACATATGTACATATAAACTGTAAGTTATACGTCTTCTACATATGTGCTTTATAGCTGCCAGTGTTATATTTTTTGTTCCTTTTTTAACTGCTCTTGTTGCTAATGGTACCGTTGCTGCTGTCGCTGTTACTTTAGCATTGATTAAGTATATTTAACACATGTTGCCACATATTTTCATGCGAAATTTTCTAAAATCAAAATCAAGTTTTCATTCTTCTGGTAGCTGCCACATATGTCGCGCACGCTCCGGTTGATGAGTTTGGTCGATTGGTTGATTGCTTGGTTTGCGGTTGCTGATGCTGTTCATGGTGATGCTGATGGCAATTGTGAATGGTTGAATGACTGATCGTGCTGTTCCTGGAAGTTGTACGCACTCGTAAATATTAGCAGAAATTTGTAAATGTCGGTCGTTGACTGAACATTTCTTTGAAAAAGTTATAAATCTTTTGCTTGCGCGAATTCATACAATACATTTAGATAAAAAATAAATATAAAAAAATTTGAATAGCACTGAGTTATTATTAATTTGTGGAAAGTATTGCAAACATTAGAGGAGGGGAATACAAAAAAAAATGCTTTAAAATTTAACAATATAACACGATATACATAAGCATTCATCGATATGTTTTTCTTGTTGAAAGTTTTTATTTCAAAAGTTGAACATGCCAGTCACCCTGTGTGGCGTAATAGAAACAAGTAAGGAAGGCTAAGTTCGGGTATAACCGAGCATTACATGCACAGCTGGGAGCTTTGGAGACAAAATAAGGGAAAATCACCATGTAGGAAATTGAACCTAGGGTAACCCTGGAATGTGTTTGTATGACATTGGTATCAAATGGAAGGTATTAAAGAGTATTTTAAAAGGGAGTGGGCCATAGTTCTATAGGTGGACGCCATTTCGGGATATCGCCGTAAAGGTGCACCAGGGGTGGCTCTAGAATGTGTTTGTACGATATGGGTATCAAATGAAGAGTGTTAATGAGTATTTTAAAAGGGAGTGGGCCTTACTTCTATAGATGGACCGCCGTGCCGAGCCCGCCTGCTGGTACCGCCGCTGCTTCGATCCCGTCGCCGCTACACTAAACACTGGCCTATCGCCGTACAGCCGCCGCTGCCACGAAAATGGCTTCCACCCGTTGCTGCTACGCTGAATGCTGGTCGTCCGCCATCCTATTGCCGTTAAACCGCTGCTTCTATCCCGCCGCTGCTACGACGACCTTGACCGTCCGCCATCCTACCGCCTTAAGCCGCCGCTGCTGCGACGACCGTTGGCCGTTCGCGGTCCCCCTCACCATTGGAACGGAAAGCTGCTGCCCTCCTAACACCTCCAGCCGTGTGTGCGTGTGTTCGTAACACATAAATATTGTGTTTTATTCAGTAGGGGTTTGTGGGACCTTTACTCGACTCTGGATTGACTGAGCATTAACCAAGCCTTAGACAAAACCCATCTCATAAGAGATGAAAGGAACGAAATCGAACACTGAAGATGGAACCCGAAACGCGTTGTCTTTACAGTAAAATTAAGGAGGGATGACTAAAAATAGATCGAAAAAATTTTTTACTCTTACCTTGCCATAATCTGACTCAAAATTAAAGGCAGTCTTCTATTTCTGCTTTTTCCGCCTCTTTTTCTTTTTCTCGTAGAAAAAAATCAGCATTAAAGGAAATATTCTTCTTGAACCGATGGTTTTGGGAGCTTATCGATGTTGAGGGTCCTTTGCCTTACAACCATCACGGGAACGATTGATATGACCACATTGTACTTTCTATATCATCATACTCCATATTTGCATGAGGAACTTCGGGTTGGCAGAGCCTTGCTGCTAATTAAACCAGAGGAGGAGGTTGGAGAAGTCGTAAAAATCCGGATTAATTTTAATTTTTGGATTTTTTTTTAAAAAGTCAGAGTAATAAAAATGTTGCCACCGTGGTGTGATGATAGCGTGCTCCGCCTACCACACCGTATGCCCTGGGTTCACACCCCGGGCAAAGCAACATCAAAATTTTAGAAATAAAGTTTTTCAATTAGAAGAAAATTTTCTAAGCGGGGTCGCCCCTCGGCAGTGTTTGGCAAGCGCTCCGGGTGTATTTCTGCCATGAAAAGCTCTCAGTGAAAACTCATCTGCCCTGCAGATGCCGTTCGGAGTCGCATAAAACATGCAGGTCCCGTCCGGCCAATTTGTAGGGAAAAGCAAGAGGAGCACGACGCAAATTGGAAGAGAAGTTCGGCCTTAGATCTCTTCGGAGGTTATCGCGCCTTACATAATAAGAAGTTTGCATAATTTCTCATGAATATGCTATGTGTATCCCCGGGATCTCATCAACTTTCAACTGGGACAGTTTATTGACCCGGACTTTTCAACTAAAAACTAAAAGAAAAAAAAACAATTTAAATAGGCCCTTCTTTGTGATCATACTTGAGCTTTGTGCTCAGCTCAAAATAATAACATTTTCTAAATTCCGTAATTATTGAGTTTGTACGTGGCCACCTATGTATAACAATTTACAGCCGATTGAGTCAATATTTCAACGAACTGACAACGCAACATATAAAAGCTCAAAGCTACTCTAAGTAATTGCGCTATGGCAACATTGAACACGAAAACACAATTCTGCACTCTAAGCAAGTAAGAGCTGAGTTTAATCAAATCCAGAGATAATCTCTTAATGTGCCACTATCGAAGGCACTCGTCACCTCTGTGAGAACTGAAAAATTAGAAGAAAAAAAATATTAGAATAATAACACGCCGCAGCAATAAATTAGCGCTAATGATTGGCGTGCTAATCCAATTCGTGAGTACAGAAATCAATCGCCACACACAAGCACCTACACACAAAAACTATCATCACCAATGAATAGCATAGATAGCACAAATGTGCATTGTATTGGTATTTAAGGGCGTTAAATAGCCGCAATGCTTTAGCTAATAAACATCACAATTCATTAGCTGCAAAATCGTGTTATTGAGTAGCACCACCGTTTGGTTGGTCTTGCTGTTCATGTATTGGTTAATGCTAAAGTCACTTTTGTTGCAGCATAAAAAATTGCAACAACTTGACATTGTAAATTGCTATAATTTGCGCGTATAGCGGCAGCGGCAGCTGATTATTGTTGCTTGTTTTTGCTGTAAGCGCCTCTCTCTAACCGATCGTGAAATAGTTAACTTATTGCTTAGCTGTTAATACCGCATGCTTAGTTATCGGAAAAGACGATGAACAATCTTATTTATGTTGTTGATAAAATCAAAGCGACTACTGGCGTGCATTCCAAGCTATAGGTAAACGAGATTAATGCTTACAGTAGATATAGTGATGACTGCTGCCTATTTTGCGTTTGTGGCAAGTTGGGTGTAAGCAAGCAATGTATAACAGCAAAAGGCTATGCTATATGCGATTTTGAGAAAAGATAGCCAGCTTTTTTGGTTTGGTTTCATAAAAAAGAAATCGTATATTAACTTTATCACGAATCTTAAAAATTGTAAGTACTTAAAGGAAAATAGATAGACCCACCAATAAGTATACCGAAATGATCAGGATGAAGAGCTGAGTTGATTTAGCCATGTTCGTCTGTCGGTTTGTATGAAAACTAGTTTTTGAGATATCTTGATAAAATTTGGTGAGAATGTATATTTAGATATCCGATTAGACATTTGTTGGAGCCGCCGGATCGGAGCACTATAACCTATATCCCCCATACAACAGATTTTTCAGAAAAAGAGGATTTTTGTCATATCTTTCCTCGATTTATCAGATTGAAGCTTTCAAACATCACCATATGCTTTCATATATTGCACATACTGTTGTATGAAAAAATGGATGAGATCGGTGGTATATATAGTATTGTAACGAATTTGCTGCAAATACTCTTATTTGCCCTTTTGCTAGGTTCGTATCGCTAAACTGTTTGACTAAATAACTCCAATATTGAATAATGGAAAAATGGCCTTTATTAAATACTTCACAATAACACTCAAAACTGTGCTACGAATAGCTTACTAACCAAACTGATAGCTCAAATGAAACTCCACTATTCAAAATAATACTGACATTGCTCGCTAGATAGCGTCTTAGTCGTAACTGCTTGACAACTCAAATCAAACTGAGTTACAGCGCCTCTACAATTGTCGCCTTTTATACTCTTGGTTTCCTCGTTCGCATCTTCTAGACGCTTCCAGAATCTACTAGTCCAGTAGCTCTCAAACTTCTCAGCTGTAACTACAATTGCACAATTTTATAGTTTTTCTCATTGCATACTTATAGGAGTATCTCAGATATATGCATGTATTTGTGCATTGACTCTCTGCTGCTCGTACACGTACATGGTACATATATGTAGACGCAGTTATTGTTTCGTTTTATGTAGATACATGATGGTTGAATTATTGATGTGCATTCACGTCACTGCTTAGCATCGGCTTAGAGCTGGCAGCACTCCTTAGTTTTGCTAATATTCGTAACAGTATATATCCCTCAGACAAGATATTTATCGTAATTTCTGCCCCACTTTAACAGCTAGAAGCTTCAAATTTCACCAAATGCTTACGTATAGCAAATATCCAAATAACTACAATTGTAACAAAAAATTGGCCCAAAATAAATATATTAGCAAATATTGTTGTCTGAAACTCATAGTCTACGACATATATTGTTGAAATACGTGATTCGTAGTCATAGTTTTTACACGCAGACCACAAAAACCTGAAACTTTGCGTCCTCAGACAAAGTACCTACTTTGTTTTATTTTTTATTTATCTTAAAAATCGCTTAGATATGTACACCTGTTCATTATATATGACCCGGTCTATGAAAAGGTCGCTTATGACTCAAAAAAATTGTTTCCACATTTTGTCTGGTTTCGATAGTTTTTGTGACGCTCTTTCACGTGGTGAAAACTAGAAAGTCCTAAATTGCTTAGAAGTGTACTAAAAATGTAGAAAAAGAAGAGCATAAATGAAAGACGATGAAGCCTTTGGTTCCTTCGATGCCACTTTGGTGGCTGGTGAAGCATCCTCAGATTTTTTTGATGGCATTTTCTTCGATGGCAATGGAGCCAAAATAGCGGTCAGAAACTGGTTTGTGCTTTGCCTTTTGGGTATGACTGTTCATAATGCAAAAGAAAAACTACTAAGAAACTGAAGAAATGCATTGTTTATCGTTAACAGCTGTTCCTCCAATTTCTTTTTGAGTCATAAGCACATTTCAAAGACCGATCACATATATTTCTTATCTTATACAGCCGCTTATTTGGATATTAAAAATTGGATAAGATTATTGTTCAGCCCCAATCATTAAAGGTATGATGTCTTCGGCACAGCCGAAGATATTTCCGTCCTTACATGTTTTTATACTCAGTTGAGCAGATCTCACAGAGTATATTAACTTTGATTGGATAACGGTTGGTTGTACAGGTATAAAGGAATCGAGATAGATATAGACTTCCATATATCAAAATCATCAGTATCGAAAAAAATTTGATTGAGCCATGTCCGTCCCTCCGTCCGTCCGTCTGTCCGTTAACACAATAACTTGAGTAAATTTTAAGGCATCTTGACGAAATTTGGTACGTAGGTTCCTGGGCACTCATCTCAGATCGCTATTTAAAATGAATGATATCGGACTATAACCACGCCCACTTTTTCGATATCGAAAATTTCGAAAAACCGAAAAAGTGCGATAATTCATTACCAAAGACAGATAAAGCGATGAAACTTGTTAGGTGGGTTGAACTTATGACGCAGAATAGAAAATTAGTAAAAGTTTGGACAATGGGCGTGGCACCGCCCACTTTTAAAAGAAGGTAATTTAAAAGTTTTGCAAACTGTAATTTGGCAATCGTTGAAGATATCATGATGAAATTTGGCAGGAACGTTACTCCTATTACTATATGTACGCTTAATAAAAATTAGCTAAATCGGAGAAGGACCACGCCCACTTTTAACAAAAAATTTAATATCTTTACAGTATATAAGTAAATTATGTCAACATTCAACTCCAGTAATGATATGGTGCAACAAAATACAAAAATAAAAGAAAATTTCAAAATGGGCGTGGCTCCGCCCTTTTTCATTTAGTTTGTCTAGGATACTTTTAATGCCATAAGTCGAACAAAAATTTACCAATATTTTTTAAATTTGGTAGGGGCATAGATTTTATGACGCTAACTGTTTTCTGTGAAAATGGGAGAAATCGGTTGAAGCCACGCCCAGTTTTTATACACAGTCTTCCGTCTGTCCTTCCGATGGCCCTTAACATGATAACTTGAGCAAAAATCGACATATCTTTACTGAACTTAGTTCACGTACTTATCCAACTCACCTTATCTTGGTATAAAAATGAACGAAATCCGACTATGACCACGCCCACTTTTTCGATATCGAAAATTACGAAAAAATGCCACAATTCTATACCAAATACGAAAAAAGGGATGAAAACATGGTAATTGGATTGTTTTATCGACGCGAAATATAACTTTAGAAAAAACTTTGTAAAATGGTTGTGACACCTACCATATTAAGTAGAAGAAAATGAAAAAGTTCTGCAGTGCGAAATAAAAAGCCCTTGAAATCTTGGCAGGTATTACATATATAAATAAATTAGCGGTATCCAACAGATGATGTTCTGGGTCACCCTGGTCCACATTTTGGTCGATATCTGGAAAACGACTTCAAATATACAACTACCACCACTCCCTTTTAAAACTCTCATTAATACATTTAATTTGATACCCATATCGTACAAAGCGCATTCTAGAGTCATCCCCTGGTCCACCTTTATGGCGATATCTCGAAAACTCCACCAGGACTCCCTTTTAAAACCCTCTTTAATGCCTTTAGTTTTGATAACCATATCGTACAAATACATTCTAGATTCACCCCTGGTCCACCTTTATGGCGATATCTCGAAATGGCTTCCACCTATAGAACTAATGCCCACTCCCTTTTAAAATACTCATTAACACCTTTCATTTGATACCCATATCGTACAAACAAATTCTAGAGTCACCCCTGGTCCACCTTTATGGCGATATTTCGAAACGGCGTCCACCTATAGAACTAGCCCCACTCCCTCTTAAAATACTCATTAGTACCTTTCATTTGATAGACATGTCATACAAACACATTCCAGGGTTTCCCTTGGTTCATTTTCCTACATGGTTATTTTCCCTTATGTTGTTACCATAGCTCTCAACTGAGTATGTAATGTTCGGTTACACCCGAACTTAACCTTCTTTACTTGTTTATTTTATATTTATCTTAAAATCGCCTAGATATGTACACCTGTTCGTTATATATTTCTTATCTTATGAAGCCATTTATTTGGATATTACGAGTGGGATAAGATTATTGTTCAGCCCCAATCATGAAAGGTATAAAGTCTTCGGCACAGCCGAAGGTATTCCCGTCCTTACAAGTTTTTATTTTTATTTTTAAATTTATGTTGTTTGTCGCTTAACCCTTTATTGTTTGTTCGATCGTTGATATAGCGTACGTACGTTCACTTAGTGGCATGCCACTTATGCAAGTTCACAGCAAAAAATCACGGCTAATTTGTTAACGTAAATTTCGATTTTTTTCTTTTACGCGTATTATTTTCTTATCTTGGGTGCCTTTGGCGCATGCGCTGTTTGTTGCACGTTAAAACGCCATAATTTCAATCGGTTTATGTTATACCAACAACAACAATGCACACAAATTCAATGGCATGCATACAAGCATACGCTTTTATTGCTCCAACAATCACAGCCCATAACACCTTTAGGCACTTGCTGCATATTGCATGTGCCACACATGGGCCGCACTTAACGCTGTATGCGCCTCTGGGCTATGGTATTGATTTGAAAGGATTACAATAATTGAGTGATGCGATTAGTGTTGCGGCAACGGATATTACAAAATGTGCTCATATTGAGGCAGCTGCTCACTCTATCAACGACGGTAGGTGAGGGCGTGTTTATTTTGCGGCTTAAGCTTATGTGATGGTCACATATGTTTTTGTTGTTTTAGCGCCTTGAGAAGAAGTAAGAGGCATATGCTGGCTTGCAAATGTCAAGCCTTTTACGCGCGCATTTAAAATGCTTTAAATTGTGTTTTGTAGTAACTCGCTATGCGTTAGCTCTCTGTAGACATAGGTGTGTTCTTGTTTAAAGTAAAAGCTCAATTATTTGGTTGCATTTATGTACATATAAGACTAAAAATGTGATTAAGCCGTTTATATTTGCAAGCCAATATGTTACTTATTTTTAGCGCTTTCTTATTTACTTAAGTCTTCTTAATGCTTCATTAATAAAAGTTCGTTATCAGTGTGTGTAAAGATAAGCTCGCGCAAATAGAAACCTTTGGTGTAATCTCTAGGCGCTAATATTGTATGCCAAGTTATATATTTTATTAAATTGTGTCACCTCAGTCAGAATGAATTGCAGGAACTTGACTAATTCTTACTGGATTTTATAAGCGCTGATATGCTGCTCTGAAATCACATCTAGCAACATGGGCAATAAAAAGTATTGGAACGAATATTTGAAAAGCTCATCACTATTAATACACTCAGATACTATGAGATTCGAGCAAAGCATATAGGAGTGGCGTTGAGAAACACGTAGAAAGGACCTCATCATGCCAGTCGAAACCGAACGAGGGTTAGAAAACGATGACTACCAATAATGTTAATTCTTCAAGAACTTGCTCTCATCAAAAAATTGCTGCAATCGCACCTTGGCAGCCACGCCACATAAAACAAACTTAAGTAGGAAACTGTGAAGTTATTGGTCTAACTAAACCAGTATTTACAGCGAAAAAGGTGTCTGTCTAAAAATTAAATGGAGTAACCATCCTCATATAGGCCACTTTGTATGCTGAATTCCCTAGGGAAGATTTTCGAGCGTATAATTAGTGAGCGCCTACAGCTGACTCTAGAAAGACCAGGTGGCTTGCCCAATAGTCAATATGGATTTCGCAAATCAAGATCCACCGTAGATGCAATACAAACAGTCGTCTATATAGCTAGAGACACTATCTCTGGCGGCCAAAATAGAAGGAAGTTCTGTGCACTGATTACGTTGGACATCAAGAATGCTTTTAACACTGCGAACTGGATGCAGATAATGGCAGCGCTGCAAAGCTTCGGCACTCCAGCTTACTTACGCAGAATAATAGGTAGCTATCTTAAAGACAGAGTACTTCTTTTTGACACGGATCAAGGAGCAAAAGAGTACAAAATCACAGGAGGCATCCCACAGGGATCTGTTCTCGGTCCAACGCTTTGGAATGTAATGTATTACGGGGTACTAAAAATTGATCTACCAGAAAACACGCAAATTTTGGGATATGCTGATGATATTGCAGTGGTAGTAGTGGCCAAGAAACTGGACCTGCTTCAAGCATTATGTAATGACGCCGTAGCAAGAATAAAGGAATGGCTGGCCAATACGGGACTGGAGTTGGCTAGCCAAAAGACGGAAGTGGTATTAGTAAGCTCCAAACGGTCGTGGCGAACGAGATAGTCTTAAACTGTCGGGGATCATCAAATCACCTCAAAGGATTCCTTAAAATACTTAGGAGTGCACATTGACTCTAAGTTAACTTTCAAAGAGCACTTCAGAGCGGTGGGGGAGAAAATTACCAAAGTTAATGGATCACTTATGCGAATAATGCCTAACATTGGTGGTCCGAGCGAAGCTACACGTCAGCTATTGTCCACAGTAACCAGCTCAATAATACTATACGCAGCACCAGTGTGGTATGGATCTAAACAGACCCATCAAAAATATATATTAGCAGCGTACCGACTTGCTTCTTTAAGAATAGCAAGTGCTTATCGGATGGCGTCCGACGACGCGATCCTGGTTCTAACCCGAAATCCCAGTGGACTTACTGGCAAGCGAAATGGCCTATCTGTATAACACTAATATCGAGCGATCATCTGAAGAAGACAAGAAAGAGCAAGGACACAAACAATAGCTAAGTGGCATGTGAACGGTGGGAGGCTCAGAGAAAGGGCGTTGGACTTTCACACTAGTTTGGAACGTAGCTCAATGGAATGAGCGGAAGCACGGCGAACTGAACTACCATCTCACGCAGATAATGAGTGGACATGGCGGTTTCAAAGAGTATTATGGAAGCGTAGGATAGAGGAAGATCCTCATTGCCCAATGTGTACCACGGAGTTAGAAAACGCAGAACACGTCATGTTCCACTGCCCCCGTTCCAAAAGAAAGTCTCACCTTGCATGGAGTATTTGGGGAGGAACCTACCACGAGAAATTTAGTATCACATATGTGCAACAGGAAAGAGTGCTGGACTGCAGTGAGCAAAATGACATTTATAGTAATGACACGCCTGATGGATGCTGAGAGGGAGCGCAGAGGAATGCGCATGCGAAGCAGTGGCGATTAGGTAAATCGCCCTTTAAAGGTCCTTCATCATACCAGTCGCAATATCATCGCAATCATTAATTGGCGCTTAACCGTCTAAGCGATTGTAGCCGCCAGCTATCTATGTTTCGTTAAAAACTGACGCCAATTGCGAGCACAAAGGGCAGTCAAGTCTTCCTCAACCTACCTCTCCCAACTCAGTGGAGGTCCTCCCTTTCTCTGCTTCCAATCTGCGTTGTCGACTGAAATACTTTCTTAGCCGAAGCGTTTTCATCCATTCGCGTTACATGACCTAGCAAGCAGAGCCTTTAGGTTTTATGTTCGCTGCAATATCGTCATATCTGCATAAAGCTCATATAACTCATCACTATAACTACTTCGATACTCGCCGTCGCATCACTGACAGGATCATAATCTTCCGGAGAACTTTTCTCTCGAACACTCCAGTCGTATGTACGACTGTACGGAACACTAACTTAGGTTAGGTTAGTTTAGGTTAGGTTAGGTGGTAGCTGCCCTGATATGGTACGCTCACTGGGACAACACGAAGGTCCGTTGTGATACCACATACAAACAAAAATAAAGGTGAAGTAGATATAGCTACTTAAAGAATCGTTGGATAGCAAACGATAAAGTTCCGAATGCTACCCATCTCAGCCATCGATAATCCTCGAGAGGTCCAAGTGAGTCGCTACCGAAGTACTTTCCCCTAGTTCGGGCAAGGCTGAGCAATCAAGCATAAAGTGATTTGATGATTCCACCTCATCATCGTCCATACAGTTGCAGCAGGATGGAGTTTCCAGCGACAGTGCCCTTTCAAAACCCCAATGAGCATTGATAGTGAGCCTTGGTGAACCCAATTATTTCGGCAGACCTCCTGCCATACACTTTCGGCCAGAAAGTTCTTGCTAACCTGCAAGAGTTGGTGTCTGCCCAACGTTTGCTGAGCTGACTCGACGCCCAGCTATGGAGGAGCAACCCAGAGGTGGCCAGCGAAATTCCAAAATCCTACAGTCATCTTCATCTGGTTCAGTTGTACCGATGCGGAGTAAGAGATCCGCTCGACAGTTGCCCGGAATATCACTATGTCCTGGGAACCAGATAATCTTAATTATAAAATAGTTCGATGCAATCGCTGACTGAAGAAAATCTGCTTTCGGAAAATCAATCAGGTTACCGCATTGGACATAGTTGCTCAACCGCTATGCTCAAGGGTTTTAGAAGACATACGACCAAACTTTGACAATGGCGAACTCACAATTCTTACGTTGTTGGACTTCTGTACGGTCTGCCACAGATTCTCCTGCATAAGCTAAAAAAATGTTTTGGATTCAGTAGCGATGCTGTGAAGCTACTTGAGAGCTATTTGACAAACAGGTACCAAAGGGTAATATGTGGGGATAGTGGAT